>JACYXH010000476.1:42500-50000 GCA_026745465.1 Lota lota | reverse complement strand
AAGGTAACCTCTACTTTTACGACAAACCCTGCTCTCGGATTCCCTTTGGTGTCATTTCATTGGTCGTAAAAACGCTGATAGCTCCCTGTTTCTCTGACCTTTCCTAGTCAACTTGTGCGGCTGCATTTCCCTCGACTGTGATAAGGAAAGAGATAAGTTTAGCTGGGCAATTTAAGCTATAATTAGCTTGGCGTTACCTTCACGCACCACTAGTGGCACCACCTGGTAATAGCAGCTGAGACATTATGTTTTAATCGCTCACAAAAGGTAGATTTTTGACGTCTCACTATTTTTACACTTGGATTCAAAAGTGAAACTTTAATATGGTCGATTTTGTGTGTCAGATTTTCTCTGTTTTTCTTTCTTTTTCATGTTATTTATGCAACATAAATGTGCCTGATGTGAAAGGACCCAACATTAGCGCTGGAAAAATGTGGAGGAGGAAAGGCTTTTCCATTCAATCCGTTTTTTAGTACCACTTGGTACAGTGCTGTGGGTAGGCCGGCGGAAGCTTGATCCGTCCACCATGCATCTGGGCAGACACTCCCACGTGTGATGTCACTACGGGGCATAATCAAGGATGACTAACATCACACCTGGTAGTTAAATAAGGGCCGTTTAACCCCATGACATCATACAATCTCCACCTCTGTTCAGACCAGGCATCTATCATCCATATATATATATATATATATATATAGTATATACTGTATGTGTGTGTACACAAAGGGTTTTCAATCGTCACTCCTGCCGCCAGGCATGCCTGCTAAAGGGACCACTTTAGGTCGTGTGTGGATTTCCATTACCTTCCACTTGACTGTTGCCATGGTACGGTACAGTCGACGGCGATAATGGCGGCCATTTTGGTCGGTAAGTGGGACCACTTAAGACAGGATGTTCTGCAGCAATACAGCTGTTCTGTTTTTTCAGAACATTGGAATGCAGGGGCCGGCTTATGCATCGTACGGGAACACAAGCACACACACGCACACGCACACACACACACACACACAGACGCACACACGCACACAGACACAGACGCACACACACATTCATTCACATAACTGATGAATGATTTGAGTCAGGGGGTCGAGTGAGGGGTTTCGATGACAATGTTGGTGTCGGAATGACACGCTTGATGATGTCATCGAGCGCCCGCACACACACACACACACATACATACACACACACACACACACACACACACACACACTACTAAACGTCCATAGTTGATTAAAGCATGCCTCCTTTTTGCGATGTCGTGGACAGGATGTCAAGGTGCATGCGTCATGGCAACGTATGTTCTCAAGCTGTCCCTGGTTGTGATTGGAGGACACAGCACCCCCCCAAGAGAATGATAACTGTATGGTGGATCTGAAGAAGAGAGAGGCTGTGTGTTTGTGTGTGTGTGTGAGGATGTGCATGTACTGTGTGTATGTGTGCGTGTGTGTGTGTATGTATGTGTGTGTGAGAGAGAGAGCATGTATGTGTGTGTAAGAGGATGTGTGTGTGTGTGAGCATGTGCGTGTACCGTGTGTATGTGTAGTGGTGTATGTGTGTGTGTGTGTGTGCGTGTGAATATATGTGTGTGCATATGCATGCACGTGTGTGTGTGTGTGATACAGATTAAAGCAGATTTCTGGGCCCCACCGGGCCTCTAGCACCAATTACTGTATGCTGCACATCTGCTGCCCCCCCCGTGGAGCACACGATGTGTCCAGGCACCGCGCCCATTCACAAGCACGCACACACACACACACACACACACACACACACACACGAATAACACTAAGACACACAGTTCCGAATAGCCCAGTCCCGAACAAACACACCTGCACACATAACATTCTTCCTTTCCATATTTCCTTCACTCCTTGGTTCCTCCACTCTGCTGTCTTCACACTCTTTCTCCTGTGGTACCTAAAGGACGGACTGTTGGACTGAGCTGTCCAGTGTCACTCAGCCACTGGTCAACAGAGGGTGCCCACTTGGATCTCTCTCTCTCTCTCTCTCCCTCCCTCCCTCCTTCACTCTATCTTTCTCCCGGCCAGAGTTCACCCCCTCCTTGTGTGCGATATTAAAGTGATCAAATAGGTCCAATGGTCTCTCTCTCTCTCTGCCCATCTCCCTCTCCCTCTCTCTCTCTCTCTCTCTCTCTCTCTCTCTCTCTCTCTCTCTCTCTCTCTCTCTCTCTCTCTCTCTCTCTCTCTCCCTCCCTCCCTCCCTCCCTCGCTCCTCAGCTCCTCCATCCATCCGTCGACTCATCCCTCCTTCTGACTGGCTATCAGGGAGAGACCCCCCACGCACGTGTGAGATTGAAAAGAACAAACTTTTCCTCCACCTCCTTCCCCCCTCGACCTCACCCCCACTCCCTCACTACCACATCCACCTCCCGGCACCTACCTCCTTGCCCTCCGTCGACCTCACCTTCACCTCCCAACCCACCTCCACCTCCTTCTCATCTCCACCCTCCCCCAGCACCCCCTCCCCCCTCCCCCCTTCCCCACCACCGCCACCGCCTCCGCCCCACATCCACCTTCCACCTCCTCACTCCCCACCGCCACCCCCTTCCCTCTGCCCCACCACCCCCACCACCTCCTTCCCCACCTCCACCTCCTACCCCCCACCCTTTTCAACCACCGCCCCCCCCCCCCCTCCCCTCCTCCTCCCCCGCCGACTCCGCCCTCCTCCTCCCCCGTACCGTTGGTGATGACCCCCTCGAGCCTGAGGATGTTGGCGTGGTCAAACTGCCCCAGGACGGCCGCCTCGCTGAGGAAGACGCGGCGCTGCTTGTCCGAGCAGCCGGCGCGCAGCGTCTTGATGGCCACGGGGAGCTCCCGCTTGCTGGGCAGCTTCAGGCAGCCGCGACACACCTCCCCGAAGTCCCCTGGAGGGGGGGGGGGGGGGGAGGAGGAGGGAGGGGGGAGGGAGGAGGAGGGAGGGGGGAGGAGGAGGGGGAGGAAGGGGAGGAGGGAGGGGGAGAGGGAGGGGGGGAGGAGGAGGGAGGGAGGAGGGAGGAGGGAGGAGGAGGGGGAGGAAGGGGAGGAGGGAGGGGGGAGGGAGGGGGGGAGGGAGGGGGGGAGGGAGGAGGAGGGGGGGAGAGGGGAAGGAGAGGGAGAAGGGGGCGCGAGAGAGGCAAAGGGAAGAGCAGCATCACAACACCAGCCTCGTACACAACTGAGAACCGAAACCGATCCCGTGGTGACGGATGCCATGGTGACGGATCCCGTGGTGACGGATCCCGTGGTGACGGATCCCGTGGTGACGGATCCCGTGGTGACGGATCCCGTGGTGACGGATCCCGTGTGTGTCCGATCACGTGTGTGTCCGATCCCGTGTGTGTCCGATCACGTGTGTGACGGACACACACGTGATTGCTCATGAGACTAACGAGGGTCTGCTCCCTGGAACGGGTAGTACACTTATCTTCACTAGTTTTAGTTAACTACCCGTGCGCTCGTTTATAAAAAGAGCAGACCCATAATTAGTTAATAAATTAGCCTCTTTTTGCAGATGCTTAATGTAACCTTTTACCTTGTTATTACTTTCCGTGAAACTGTGCAACATATATATATATATATATATATATATATATATATATATATATATATATATATATATAAATATATATACTACTGCATTGTTTAGCGCTGGACATATGCTTTATGTAGGAATATTTCCCCCTTCCCATCCCATTAACTCGAATTAGAACCCTTTGAATTGTACTGAAGTGAATTGACGGTGCTCTGGGACTATGAGCTGACGGAAAGGAGACTGCAGGGGGGAGACAGCACTGCAGAGGATGTCAGAGGATTCCACTGTGAAGACTGATTTTGTATCCATAATGTCTGTGGAAGATCAAAGACCAGGGTCGGTTTATAGATGGATGGGGATGGGGGCGAGAGTCAGGGCGAATGAGGGGGAATCTAGGTAGAAAATGGGAGGGAGAGAGAGCGAGAGCGAGAGAGAGAGAGAGAGCGAGAGAGAGAGAGAGCGAGAGAGAGCGAGAGAGAGAGAGCGAGAGAGCGAGAGAGAGAGAGCGAGAGAGAGAGAGAGAGAGAGAGAGAGCGAGAGAGAGAGCGAGAGAGAGAGCGAGAGAGAGAGAGAGAGAGAGAGAGAGAGAGAGAGCGAGAGAGAGAGAGAGAGAGAGAGAGCGAGCGAGAGAGAGCGAGAGAGAGAGCGCGAGAGAGAGAGAGAGAGAGAGAGAGAGAGAGAGAGCGAGAGAGAGAGAGCGAGAGCGAGAGCGAGAGAGAGAGCTCTATAGATAGATGAATCCAAACCACATCAAAAGACGAGAGGGAGATGCGGGGCAGAACAGAGCGGCAGGGATCACTGAGCTAACACGCTAATGTGCTAACGCGCTAACGGTCTACTGAACTTGGCCGTTGATTGTGAAACTTTGTGTCCGATACTTTCGGCAGCTTGCGTCTCGGGGAAAAGCCAGAGCCAAAGCACCGGCGATAAAACACTTGCGAGCCACCTCTGAATGGCGGCCCAGTGCTGCCGTTGCTGCAGTACAGTGTATGGAGAGAAGCGGTTCTCAAACTGTGGGTCGCGACCCATTGGCCGGTCCCAGCAGGGGACCTAGAGGGTCACGAACACTGTCATTCTGAAAGATAAATATGCACGCCAAGGCGCCTTGCCCTTTTCCCTTGCAGACTGTAACTGTGAGGGCTGTACAAATTAAACATCTTGAATGGGTTCGACTTGTCCGCGTCTTATGAAACAAGGGGCTCGTCACAACATGAAAAGGTCTCGCAGCCCCTGCTGTAAAGAACGATATTGCCGCCCGCATTCATATATTCCATCATGCTAACATGGAGCATGTGGAGAATCACAGCCAGGATGTATATTTCAATAATCCCGTATCTGGGGTTGTTGACACTAATTGATGTAATGGGGGACTAACGGGTGATGAAGGAAACTTGAAAAAGTACACATTTCCTTTGGTAGCTATGTCTGCTCGTGGAAGCGTTAGCGGTTCAGGAGGTTCTGTGTGTGCGTGCGTGTGTACCTGCGCACGTGCGTGCGTGTGCACACGTGCGCGTGCGCCTGCGTGTGTGCCTTTGCATGTGTATGTGCCTGCAGGCGGTTGTGTGTGTGTGTGTGTGAGTGTGCGCGCATGCGTGCGCACATGCATCTGTGCGTGTGTGTGCGCGTGTGCGGTACCTGTGTGCACGATCCTCTCTATCTTGATGCAGGAGTTGTCCAGCTCCTTGGCGAAGGCGTGCACGGCCTGCAGCAGGTCCTCGCAGCTCTCCGGGTCGACGAAGGTCCGCCTTGTCGGAATCTTGACTGGAATAGAAATTAAAATAAAATAAAAAAAGCGATTTTTTTATATACAAAATGATTTGGAAAGGAAGGACGTCAATGGCTCCGGGTCGGCCGTTGTCTCTCCGTGTGGGAGCGTACGCTGTTTTGTTTGGTCACAAAGTGCGGAAACCTTTTCCGTTCTTGTACATCGCCGGTTGTACCGGTCCTAAACGAACCGACAACTGCCTTGACTTGACGACCGATCATTCTCTTTTCCTGTGAGAGAGAGCAGCAGACCACATTCATACCATGTCCTCATAACTTCACGTTACTTAACTTTTGTTTCTGTTTTGTTTTGTGCGAGCATCGTGTGTCTGCTCATTCAACAGCTATACCCCTCCTAGCCGTCCCTGGTGGTGGTGGTGGTGGGGGGGGATTCCTCTCCTGGGTTCTTCTCAAGGTTTCATCCCTCTGGCTTTTGGGGAGTCTTTCCTGTCCTTTTAGAGGACTTATGGTTTGGGGGGGGGGGGGGGGGGGGGTCATATAATGTGGGCCTGTGAAGCCCTTCAAGACCGTAACTGTGATTAGGTGCTATACAAATAAATTGTGTGTTTGACCAAGACATTTCGATCCC
The DNA here is from genome assembly GCA_026745465.1 of Lota lota. Lineage (NCBI taxonomy): Eukaryota > Metazoa > Chordata > Actinopteri > Gadiformes > Lotidae > Lota > Lota lota. The sequence goes on along the minus strand of JACYXH010000476.1, from coordinate 44,113 downwards.
ATGTAAGCTACGCTTTCCCAAAGAGTTTATTTTAGTTGCTGAGCAAAACACAATGACTTTGCTGACTATTTCTGCAGAAGTAAATCTCTCTGTAAATCTCTCAGAGTTACGGTGTTATGTTGGGAAAATACAACAAACTAACTCTCTTATATAGAAGGGATTACACAACGTCGGCAGCACAGAGTCACAGAATCACTCGACCAGCCCCAACTATGGCGTTCAGCCGGGCTACCAAGCAGAGAGGAACTCTTGAAAATACAACACAACTACACTTGAGCTTAGCAGAGTGCATTGTGGGTAGTGGAGAAGCTTTTCTATGCTTGTTTTGACCTTCACGTCCTAGAGAGACGAAGAGGAGAGGAAACATCAAGTAGGGTTTCTTTATTGGTCCGAAATCTGGCTTCCTCTGCCTGGGCTTTGTCCTTTTTAAAGACACACACACACACACACAGACACACACACTCACACACACAGGCATCATCACACGCACACACACATACACACAGGCATCATCAACACACACACACACACACACACACACACATCAACAACACACACACACACAAACACACAGGCATCATCAACACACACACAGGCATCATCATCACACACACACACACACACACACACACAGACAGGCTTCAACACACACACACACAGGCATCATCAACACACACACACACACACACAAACACACAGGCATCATCAACATACACACACACACACATACACACACACACACATACACACAAACAGGCATCGTCACACACACACATACACACACACAAAAAAACACACAAATGCTAAATGATGATGAGTCTGGAACTAGGTCGGAGCATAAGAGACGGTGGGAGGCTTGGACTGCCAGGGTCTACACAGCTGCAGTCTGCTCCCATCGGTCCTGTCAGGGAGTCGGTGTTGAGGCCAGACAAGACCACAGGCCCACAGCCTCACCCAGAGCAAAGAAACAGAGAAATGCAACTGAATGAATGAAGAGAAATAATGCACACTCACGTTACTTCTTACAGACACTGTACAAACAGCCATTTGTCACCGAAAACAGAGCGATAGGACTGAAAAGAGGTGGGCCGAACCACGCAACGCTGGAATAAAATGTTAGTATAAAGTGTTTAGGATATAGGCTAGCAAGCAGCTTAATCGCTAGTCACGTCTCACTCTATTCACCGTAGTGAGGGATTGACAGGTTTATTATTAGGATTTGCCCTTTTTCACACCATGTCGTTATAATTAGAACTCACTCAGAGAGAATGTCAAATAGCCTTTGATAACATGGCTGGATGCAGAGAAGTCTCCATTGACATTTCTAATCGGAAGGATCGGATCGATCCAAACCTTTCGGTACGGGGGTGTTCACAATTACACATCGAGCCATCGGCTACCCTCCCTCTCTCATTATCATCCGCTCCTCGCGTTTCCTGAATGCTAACAACCACTATGGCGAATAATGGACCCAATAACTAGTCGACAATGGAGTTGGCGGCTCGATGCCGCGACGACCTTTGACCCCCGTGCTGCCAGAGTGTGCTGCCAGAGCCCGGTCGCCCAGAGATGGACGGATCCGGGAGGATGCTTCGGTTTTTCCCCGAACGTGA
>JACYXH010000476.1:35000-37500 GCA_026745465.1 Lota lota | reverse complement strand
GCCTCATTGGTTCGATGAACTGCCCGTCAAATATCGACACCGTAGAGTGTGGGGTGTAGTTGACATTCTGCACATGTCAGAAAACATGTGACTTCCATCATGTGACCACAATAACCTTTACATTTTACTCGTTTTTCTGTTTACAAACAAGTGGGGGTAACGCCACCTAAATCATTAATTCCAGTGAACAAATATGAATACATAATTTGGTGATAGTGAAACACGTATAATATCAGAGACGCGAAAGTAGCGAAATCATTTAACCTTCGGTTGAAATGTGAAAATAGCAGCCAGATTAATATTAAGTTGCAGCTAAAAAAGTTGAAAATATTAAACTAAGGTGCAAAGTTTGGCCAACTGTATTCCTCCACAGCCAGTATAATAAAATACAAACTGGAAGAATATGAAGAGTATTCAAGCGTCCAACTTCTGCAACTGTCAACTTGGTTTCCTCATTTCCAAAATAATCTCCGGTTATATATTGTTGAAAGTTATTTCCCAAGTTTTCTCTTTTATGAGCACTCCATCTGTTCGTGGAGGGGGGAGAGGAGAGGAGAGGGGGGAGAGGAAGGGGAGAGGGGGGAGAGGAGGTGGAGGGGGGAGAGGAGAGGAGAGGGGGGAAAGGAAGGGGAGAGGGGGGAGAGGAGGGGGAGAAGAGCGCAGAGGGGGGAGAGGAAGGGAAATGAAGCTAGAGGAGGGGGAGAGGAGAGGAGAGGGGGGAGAGGAAGGGGAGAGGGGGGAGAGGAGGGGGAGAAGAGCGGAGAGGGGGAGAGGAAGGGAAATGAAGCTAGAGGAGGGGGAGAGGAGAGGAGAGGGGGGGAGAGGAAGGGGAGAGGGGGGAGAGGAGGGGGAGAAGAGCGGAGAGGGGGGAGAGGAAGGGAAATGAAGCTAGAGGAGGGGGAGAGGAGAGGAGAGGGGGGAGAGGAAGGGGAGAGGGGGGAGAGGAGGGGGAGAAGAGCGGAGAGGGGGGAGAGGAAGGGGAGAGGGGGGAGAGGAGGGGGAGAGGGGGGAGAGGAAGGGAAATGAAGCTAGAGGAGGGGGAGATGAGAGGAGAGGGGGGAGAGGAAGGGGAGAGGGGGGAGAGGAGGGGGAGAAGAGCGGAGAGGGGGGAGAGGAAGGGAAATGAAGCTAGAGGAGGGGGAGAGGAGAGGAGAGGAAGGGAGATGAGGGGAGAGGAAGGGAGAGAGGAGGGGTGAGGAGGGGGAGAGGTGGGGGGAGGAGGGAAGAGGCGGGGGAGAGGAGGGCAGAGGAGAGAAGAGGAAGAGAGAGGGAGGGGATAGGAGAGGAGAGGTTACAAGACACACTATGGCTCTGATCGAACTATGTTTCGACTGTTTCGACCAACTTGAGTTATGCTAATTGTAATACACTGCAGGGGTGTGGTTTATGGAAAAGCTCAATGGAATCATATTCCAGTCACTTCACCACTCATTTAAGACACACACACACACGTATACACACACACACACACACACACACACACACACACACACACACACACACACACACACACACACACACACACACACACGGCCTGCACGGTGCCCAGGGAGAAAGCAGACCAGAGCTGACCAGTGAAGCCTGGGCTTCCAGGAGGATGTTCAGCCTAAGCCCCCAGATGGAGCTCTGCCTGTCAGACACCACTAAACTCTCCCCAGTGTGTCCCCCACCCCCTCTAATCGAGTTTATGTTTGTATCATAAGCACACTCTGACACTCTGGCGATGTGTCCAGAGGGTGACCAATGCAAGCGCACGTGACTCCTAATGAGGACATCAGGAGTTGCTCATGATGGGCACGCACACACACACACACACACACACACACAGACACACACACCCACCCACGAGGGGGGTTGAACGTATGTGTGTATGAGAGAGAGCGAGAGAGAGAGGATAAAATAGAGAGAGGAGATGTGGATGATGAATAGGGCAAGAGAGATAGATCGATGAGAGAGAGAGAGAAAGAGAGACGAGATGGAGGGATAAAAAGATCAGGGTGGAGGATATTGAGCCTACAGGAGAGGAGAGGGAAGGAGGAGAGCTCATTTAGCGGCTTGCTTTGACTCCAGCTCTTCATCTAGCTGGCCTGAGAACCTCCATGTCAGGTAGCTCCGTTTCTAACGGCTTCAAGTCTGGTGGACACACACACATATTATATATCTGTGCATGTGTGCGTGTGTGTGTGTGTGTGTGTGTGTGTGTGTGTGTGTGTGTGTTATGGCCAAGATCCACTGCGGAGGACCCTGTAGCCGTCACAGTGTGTGTATTGTTCTTGAGGGTTAGACTGTGTGTGTGTGTGTGTGTGTGTGTGTGTGTGTGTGTGTGTGTGTGTGGGTGTATGGGTGTGTGTACATCCACACATGCATTTGTGTGGGTTTGTGCACATGCTAATTTGTGTCTATGTGTGCGTGCATCCACGTGTGTGTGTGTGTGTGTGTTTGTGTGTGTGAATGGATGTGCATGCACACACGTGACAATGCGTGTGATGTGTGAATCTGT
>JACYXH010000476.1:20000-25000 GCA_026745465.1 Lota lota | reverse complement strand
GGCAGCCTTATTGGGTGATTCATCATCATACAATATTTGCTATCATTTTGGAACTATTCTTTTACTATTACTGTAATTGATCTTTACTCCTTCTGGTTAGCCGTCATATGCTTTTATCCAAGGTGTGAGCAGGTGTTTGTGAGTTATATAAATGTGTTTGAGTGCCACACACAGGCCCACGAACAGCGGCCACTGGACACACAGGTAACCATTAGTACTGGAATCAATAGCCAAAGAATGTCCTTCAACTCCAACCTTGCCTTTGAGTCTATGGAAGGTTTTCACACAGGCAGGGTCTTCTCAAGGCTGCCTCACAGGCAGACCGTGGACATCGGGGGATCGAACCCAGTACCGTTCGACCTGAATTCCAAACACGGTAAACCCCAGTGCTTTAACCCAGGCCGTCTCTACGGCGGGGGCCCCAGAGAGGCTGGTAAAGTCTCTTTCCAGGGATTCACCTTGGGCTTGGGCACACTACAGCAGGCCCTAGCACTGGGGGGGGGGGGGGGGGGGGGGGGGGGGCCTGGTATCGTATGCGAACAGAGGCTTAACTGGCAGCCAGCGCTGGTTATCACTGCAGACAGGGAGGCCCGGGGCCCCTGAGGGCCAGCAGTGACACAAACATGGCTCAACCACTGATTTGTTTTATAGTGTGTGCTCTTTTTTTTTTTTACCGTCTGGTTCTCCTCTGGTACAAAACAAATGCTGTCTCTTTTAGGGGCCCGGTGGGGTTATAACACCGCCACAACGTGAAGGTGTTATAAACAAACAGATTTACTAAAGCGATGACACACAGCGGATCAGGGACAGTTTGTGTGTCTCTCTCTCTCTCTCTCTCTCTCTCTCTCTCTCTCTCTCTCTCTCTCTCTCTCTCTCTCTCTCTCTCTCTCTCTCTCTCTCTCTCTCTCTCTCTCTCTCTCTCTCTCTCTCTCTCTCTCTCTCTCTCTCTCTCTCTCTCTCTCTCTCTCTCTCTCTCTCTCTGTCTGTCTCTGTCTCAGCTCGATCCAAAGAGCTTTATTTAGCATTGGAACGACACGTTTACATTGCCAAAGCACATGTGAACACGTGACCATGAGACGAGAACGAGATATCGCTCTCTCCTTCACGCTCTCTGGTTCCACTGCACCCTGAAGATCTGTACACTGCTGAGGGATTTATAATTTCTGGTTGTGTGCGTGTGCGCGTGTGTGTGTGTGTGTGTGTGCGTTGTAGGTGTTTATCTATACAGGATCAATAGCAGGGATAAGGTGCCTAAGCCTGCCTAGTGTGTATGATCTGATACTGTACAACATGCTTGTTGCAGTCGGTAAGACAAGTATTTATATCCTGCGTGTGCGTGCGTGTGTGCGCGAACGCGTGCGTGCGTGTGCGTGCATGTGTGTGTGCTTGCGTGCTGATTCTCAGTGGGCTGCCCCAGGCGACATGGGGCGAAGAAGGGAAAAGGACTATGGGCCATTTTTTGCTTTTCGTTTAGCATCGTAGCAGAGTGTTTGTCTCCCAGCATTTGAGAAAAACAACATCAATGGACACACTTTCGAAGCTAGAGTCAGTTTAAAGTATGAGCACACACACACACACACACAGGCACACACACAGGCACAGGCACAGGCACACACACAAAGACCATGATCCACAGTGTTGCTATGGATACGATACAGTGAACAGCACAACAGTTGACGGATCAGACAGAGCCATCCTCCCTGTACTCGGGATGCTGTCGGAACACTAACAGAGTGAAACAATTCCGCCAGAGCCAGCTCTGGAGATATTATGGGATGGCGGGTCATTTGAGACGGTGCTGTAGAGCCACATGTCAGCGTTCAACAGATCTTTAGTGCGGTACTGGTTAGGAGGGTGAAGGGTACTGGGTTCTATCTCCACTGTACTCAGTCTTCCTGTAGGCAACGTTTAGCAAGACGCCCTCACCACTGTCCCTGCTCTCACAAAAACACATGCGCGTGCGTGTGTGTGTGTGTGTGTGTGTGTGTATGTATATGTGTGTGTCTGTGTCTGTGTCTCTATATGGAGAGGTAGATAAATGAGGAAGCTAATTACAGCTTATTACAAGTCCCATCATACGGAATTATGAACACACACACACACACACACACACACATAGAGGTAGAGAGACAGATAGAACTATAGAGAGAGACAAAGAGATACAGAGAGATACAGAGAGGGGGAGAGGGAGAGGGAAAAGGGGGGGGGAGAGGGAGAGATTGAGAGAGAGATACATCGATAGAGACAGAAAGAGAGAGAGGGAGAGAGGGAGAAAGGGACAGGTAAAGAGAGAAACAGAGACAGAGAGACAGGGAGAGAGAGGAAGAGAGAGAGACAGGGAGAGATAGACACAGAGAGAGACAGAGAGACAGAGAGAAAGAGAGAGAGACAGGGAGAGATAGACACAGAGACAGAGAGAGAGAGAGAGAGAGAGAGAGAGAGAGAGAGAGAGAGAGAGAGAGAGAGAGAGAGAGAGAGAGAGAGAGAGAGAGAGAGAGAGAGAGCCTGATCTTTGGGGTACTCCCCATATGGTGTGATGATGAATCGTCAAGAGCACACTAAATTCCCCTCTAAAGTGCAACTTTCAGTTGGAGTTTTGTATAAAAGCGGGCCACACTTGACGTCCTCACTACATCACAGCTATTTATTACAGACCACCGGCGAGGCGTTCAGTGTCACATCGCAGGTGCCGCATTTGCCATCGCGTATTTCAAAGTTTCATTATGGACGATGGCATTTTCCACCGGTGAAAAAAGACCGGCGAGGGGAACAGAGCGTTTTTTCCGACGTCAGCGATGAACCATCGCGGCACACCGGGTCGTAAGCTCAGACGAAAACCCGCGAGCGTGGCAGAAGCTTATGAAGCTCGGGTTTGGCTTGACTGAGAACACAAATGGGATGTCGTCATGCGCCTAAGGGGAGTGTGGAGAGTGATGACTCACCCCGGGAGGGGAAGTTGGTGTGTGTGTGTGTGTGTGTGTGTGTGTGTGTGTGGGTGTATATGTGTATGTGTGTGTGTGTGTGTGTGTGTGTGTGTGTATATGTGTATGTGTGTGTGTGTGTGTATATGTGTATGTGTATGTGTACGTGTGTATGTGTACGTGTGTGTGTGTGTGTGTATGTGTACGTGTGTGTGTGTGTGTGTACGTGTACGTGTGTGTGTGTGTGTGTGTGTGTGTGCGAACGCACAAACATGAGTGTAGCACACTAGTGTGTATCTAGGCAAGAGCCTCCAGGTGTGGATCTCAACATGATGCGTGGGGGCCAACGACAGCGAGAGGAGAGACGACAACGACAGCGAGAGAATGACCGAAAAAGATCTGACACCCCGTAGGACACTCCCACTTGTGATGTCCCTATAGGGTTTATTTTGAAAAGGCTTGCGATGGCTAATCCACCTCACACCTGGAGGTAAAATAAGGTCCCTTGAAAAACATAGAAAACAGGCCACTAGACCTTCAGACCTTCTTGTGTGTTCTGTCCACGTCCGAGACTCGCTCCAACCCTGACCACATTTAAATCAAGGTTCAAAATCTTCACCTTCGCTTTCTGCTCTACTACAATGCTTATTCTTTTATGCAATTGTCTTTCGTGCATTCTTTGAAACCCTGTTTTCATTTGTCTTTTAGATTCAATAGTTCAATGTCTTTTGTGCAATTTTTGAATGACATTTTTATGTGAAGCACATTGAGTCTGCCTTGTGTATGAAACATGCTATATACATAACGTGGACTTGGCTTGACCTGGTTGTTTGTATTTCATCATCTATTTTATCGTTCAGACAAAATCATCTACCTGGAGACTTAATTCTCTGCCAGGGTTTCTTTACAGTTCACGAAAACAAATAACGAGGGACGAACACAGACAGTATTTGCCTGGGTTTCCGTTGCCATTTACGACGGCTAATTACAGGAACAGGACAGCCGAGACTACCATTAAGTAACGAGTTAATGCGTCAGATCAAGTCGTTCTATTCGCCAGACAGCTAAGCAGGATGACTCCGTGCAGGGGCTCAGTGCCAGGCCCGTGCCAGGCGTTAGATAATGAGCAACACGTGAACGAGGAGGAGGTCAGCGAGCTGAACAAGTCAAAGGAGCACCAAGCTTTTTGTTCCACGTCGTTCCAGCTCATTTCTGTGCGTCAACGGATTAGTTCAAACGGAAATGAGAAATGATTTGCCTCAACTTCAACCCTCGACAGTTTTACATTTGATTTGAACACATATTATGCAAACCTCCTCACTAACACACACACACACGCGCACGCACGCGCACACACACACACACACGCACACACACACACACACACACACACACATCCAGAACCACAGACAAACGCTTGCATGCGTTGGCTGAAGCTAGCTTGCCGCAAGACCTGGGCTTAGAAACCTTAGACAACGTTATCCACCATGACAGGCGAGACAGCTACAGGAAACACAGAACCCCACACACACACACACACACACTGACACACCACGGCACACATACACACACTCATACCGACACTGACACACATCGACACTGACACTCAACACACACAGACACACACACAAACACACCACGGCACACATACACACACACATACCGACACTGACACACACACACACACACACCGACACTGACACTCAACACACACAGACACACATATCTCACACACACACAAACACATACACACACCACGGCACACATACACACACATACCGACAACCCACACCGACACACACACACACGCCCCACATACACACACCAACACTGACACACACACATCGACACACACACACACATACACACACACACACACCAGCCCCAACTACTGCTAAATCTGCCGAGTTTGCAGTGCCGGGTGTATTCGGATGGGAGGGTTCAGCTGCAGTTCAGCTGCAGTTAAAGTGGGACACAATAGAGGTGGGGGCGGACCCCCATCCTGGTGATGAGGAAAGGGACGGCGACTAGAACCTCATCGACCGGGTGCACGTCCCAAAAGCCCCTTCGCAGGCACAA
>JACYXH010000476.1:0-7500 GCA_026745465.1 Lota lota | reverse complement strand
GCATATATCAAACACAAACATGATTAATAGCCGAGTCATGGCCGTCTGGCCGGTCTTTGAAAGAGTCCGATTCGGCACAAGAAAGGACGCCGGCTAACTCCTGTTTACGCGGAGCGGTGTGAATTGAATATGTTTTCAGTGCTTTAAGGGTGTACATAATTCTAACGCTAGTACAGACTGTGTGATTGTTGGCAGCTTGGTGTCAGATGCCGGAACGACGAATATGCACATATTTTTCACACGTTTTCTTTTTTTTTTCCCTTAAGAAACGGTCGTCAGCTTGGCTAGCGTGAGGAGGCGTACGTCTGACACGACGCGATCTGGGACAATCTGCGCCGAAACACTGCCCCTTTCAATTACTGTGTTTGGGCCCAAACACACACACACACACACACACACACACACACACATCTGGCTGCAACGTGCGACGCTGCAAACATTACAGACAGAAAGAAAAGCTGACCACATCGTGTTGACCTTTGCTTCCAACAAAAGGAAAGACCCCTCAAGTGAGACGGCCACGGACCTTTCGATTTGATTCCCCCCCCTCCCTCCCCACCCCCCCCCCCCTCCCTCCCCACCCCACCCCCCCCCGCCCCCCGCCCCCCGCCCCCCGTCGCACTGCAGGGGGCGCGACACGAGGGTGACACGATCCTCACTTGAGAAATCAGCCCGACGTGTCTCCGCCGAGACACGGCTCCCATTCGAGCCACCGGTCGGCGTCACCGTGAATATCTTCCAATAAATGCAGCGCTGCATAATTAACACATCGGCAGACGGAATAGGTGCATGGCCTGCACAGGCCGTGCCAAAGGAGCATGCGAAAGCACAGCAGATTAGGAAGGGACTGAGAACCAAGACCGGGGACATAGGAGATAGAGGTGAGGAGAGGAGAGGAGAGGAGGAGAGAGGAGCGGAGGTGAGGAGAGGAGAGGAGAGGAGAGGAGAGGAGAGGAGAGGAGAGGAGAGGAGAGGAGAGGAGAGGAGAGGAGAGGAGAGGAGCGGAGGTGAGGAGAGGAGAGGAGAGGAGAGGAGGTGAGGAGGCGGAGATAATGAAGTAGGAGGTGAGGTGAGGAGAGGAGAGGAGGTGAGGAGAGGAGAGGAGAGGAGGCGAGGAGGCAGAGATAATGAAGTAGGAGGTGAGGTGAGGAGAGGAGAGGAGAGGAGGTGGGGAGACGAGGAGGAGGAGGCGGAGAGCATGTGAAGAGAGGAAATGAGAGGAGGAAATGAGAGGAGATAGAGGAGAGGCAGTAAGGAAGTAAGCCGAGGATGGGAGAGACAGGCTAAAGATAGCAGGTATGTGAAAGGAGGAGAAGATAAACGGCAAGTCAATATGAACGAGAGACATCTAGATGGACTGATGCAGCGCTGGAGACACATGACAACCACATGGAAAATACTGTGTGTGTGTGGATGGAAAACAGACAAGGGGACATGCACACAGATAGAGGGAGGGAGAGGGAGACAGAGCGAGAGATGGAGAGAGGGACAGAATGAGCGCATGAGAGAGGCCCTGCCTGTCTATTTTGTTGCTTAATTAAATTGTTTCCTATGTTTCTCATTTAATGGTTGATTAGTTGTACTCTGATGTTGTTTCTAAACAATTATACCGATGCACCTTGTCAGAATTAAATTTGTATGACATTTATACTATTAGCTGAACCTTCTGACGGCATTAATTATGTCACACACACACACACACACAGACACACACACACACACAGACACGCACATGCACACACACACACACATGCACATACACACACACACACATGCACATACATAGACACGCACACACACAGACACACACACACACACATCACATTATTCATCCGATATCATTAACTAATATGATTCATATTTACATATGGAGGATAGTGGGGGGCTGGAGAGTGTAGTTGTTAGGGTGTTTTGGATAAGGGGGTCTACTAAGTTAATAGCTTTTGTAAAAAGCACTATATACTACTGGGGCTGAGCCAATTTTGTTATAATCATCTGTCCGGCGGTAGATTGACGGTCACCGCACCCTCCCCCCCCCCTCCCCCCCCCCCCTCCCCCCCCCCCCCCCCCCCCCCCCCACACACACACACAAAAATCGAATAACCGTCACAACCGCCGTCATCCCAAGGATCTGCGTGAAACTCCAACTCTCTCCTTTCGTCCCAATTAGCGCACTCCTTGCGGTGAGCGCTCAAATTAGCTGCCCCCACCGATCCAAAGCAGGAAGGGGAGGGGAGGGGAGAGGAGAGGAGGGCTTGGGTGGTATATTTATATATTTACATGTAGTATATGCTTATCTTGTTGATTACCTACATGGCAGGGGGAAAGCCTACCTGTTGCTTGACCTCCAGAGCGTATTTGAAATCTCCAATTGTAAACCGTTCCATAAATGTGAGCAGTGACCACACCATCACAGACACACCATCCTAAATACTGCCCATTAAAGCCCACAGGATGTAATTAGCTAATTCACATATAAAAAAAAAAAAATCATGTTTGTTTCTGTCTGAGCAGCTTTAGCGGCGGGAGGTCAGGTGACTAAAGGTCAGCAGAATGGCGGGGCTGACTTCTCCACGCCCGTTGTGACCTCACCATCAGATTAGGCCTGGCTCTTAGACAACGGGGGATCCGGTGAGCACACCAAAATGTGACGCTGCCCATTTTGGGATCCTTTTTGGACCTCTCTCCGCCTGGAAAAAGTACACGCATTCTCTCCCTGCCCGAGAGAGAGCTGGCGGGGAAGACCACTGCAGCAGGATCGCGTTGCCATCAACAGATTGGTTTTCCTTTTTCACTTCCGTAGTGTTTTTTATTTTACTAACGCAAAAAAATATATATACGAAGAAAAACGACAATAACACGCAGCACTGCTGCGTGGGTGGGTCGTTTTTCTTCGTATTTTTTTTTTTCACCACAGATTTTTATTTCTTCGTATTTTTTTTTTCAGCACTGCTGCGTGGACGTCAGAGGCTTTCTCGTCGGCAATCTCTCTCGGTAACGGCAGAGCTTCAATGTGGACTAAAGGTTTCTGAGGACGCGTGGCGTCCGCGGTATGAGGGTAGAGTAGGCCTACGTCCAGGTGTCACTGAGCACACAGGTGGTTTGAACATTGCCCAGCAGGACTTATTAACCCGGGTGGGAAATCACACAGTGACGTGGGGGAAGGATCGCCACGAATGGAAAGAAAAAAAACACCGCTACCTGTTCTATTCATGTTTATTAAATCATAAACTCTTTATTGTTACCAGGTAGGTCGTTTTGGCATCTTTTGGCCTCGTTTAAACATTGTCATCGCTGCTAAACGGTTAAACCCGGTGACACGGCCGTCAATTCTGACCGTCGATCGCAATGAAAATGACCTGATCGGCACAGCACTATTTACTACTGCTTAGTTTATTTGGTATGCAACCACTAGACTATCATGCCCCATACTCCTCCTCCTCCTCCTCCTCCTCCTCCTCCTCCTCCTCCTCCTCCTCCTCCTCCTCCTCCTGAACAGTACTTCACACTATTCACCCGCACACGCTAAAACGGGCACAGCCATAGCGCCCCGCCCGATTGTGGAGCTTCGTCGAGCCCGGTGCGCGGGTGACCGGGCACATATTGACCCGTATCCCAGAGAGAGGTGCTTTACTCACGGGTGCAGGGAGCAGACGGGGCGTCCAGGGGCGTCCTGAAGTACCCCTCCTCACACAGACACACCACGGAGCCGTCCTCCTCCGCCACGCTGTGGGTGGGACAGGGGAAGCACTCCTGCTGCCTGGACGACATCTTGTAGGAGCCAGGGGGGCACGCTGGAACCAGGAGCAGAGGGGAGAGGAGGAGGAGACAGGAGAGAGGAGAGGGGAGAGGGGAGAGGAGGAGGGGAGAGGGGAGAGGAGGAGGAGAGAGGAGAGAGGAGAGAGGAGAGGGGAGAGGAGGAGGAGAGAGGAGAGAGGAGAGAGGAGAGAGGAGAGAAGAGAGAGGAGAGAGGAGAGAGGAGAGGAGGAGCAGAGAGGAGTAGGGGAGAGGAGGAGAGGGGAGGAGAGAGAGGAGGAGGAGGAGAGAGGAGGAGGAGAAGAGGAGAGAGTTAAACACCAACGCTTCAATGCTCCACAGAACATGTTTACAGATTTAACAACGTTCAATTTCACATTCATGACAGAAAACAATGGGTATGTAAAGAATGATCATTTATGAGAGAAAGAACGGGCTTTGCTTTTAGGTTTCGTGTTTTGGTATTGATAATGAGATCGGAAATTTAAAATTATGTGGGATAACATTAATGATATTGATGATGAATGTTAGGATTTAAGTACAGTATGTGGGGGCATTTTTTTTCCCGAATAGATCAAAAGTACAAAAAAGGAAGGATAATACATTTCTGACAACATAAAATGTGAAACCGATCCTAAGCACTTTCATTATTTTCATATTTCATTCGATTGGACCAAGTACAGCATCTGTTCACCTAGGTTGACCATTTTGTCAACCTACCTTCTACACCGCATGATTGTTGTGTGTGGCAGCGACGAACGGAGGTGTTTGCAGTGCTCAAAGACAACCAGCGGTTCAGGCCTTTGACGCGGTACCGGCAGCCGGTGAACCTCGGCGTGTTTCTGTCTTTACATATTCATGGTTTTAACACGGAGTCATCGGAGCAGAGACAGAGAGGTACAAAATAAGAGGACATAATAAAGTTGGGTAACTGTGAGTCGGTGAAAACCCGGATGCAAATTTTGACATCTTTCAAAAGTAATCATGGAGGACCTGAATAATTCACACCTATTTTCGTCCTTCTTCCTGCTCCCGTCTCCCAGACTGCACTACAGCAGAAATGTCGCATTTCTGTTCATTTTTTAACCTTGGAGAGCGCCTCCATTTTGTTGCTCCCACACTGTTCTTGGAAGTGTTAGTAGAGGTAGTAGACACAAATAAAAATGTGCTGGGAGAGGAAAATGAACAGGGAGGGGGGGAGAGAGAGAGAGAGTAAAGACAGAGGTAAAGACAGAGAGAGGGAGAGAGAGAGAGAGAGAGAGAGTAAAGACAGAGGTAAAGACAGAGAGAGGGAGAGAGAGAGAGAGAGAGAGAGAGAGAGAGAGAGAGAGAGAGAGAGAGAGAGAGAGAGAGAGAGAGAGAGACAGAGAGAGAGAGAGAGACAGAGAGACAGAGAGACAGAGAGACAGAGAGACAGAGAGACAGAGAGACAGAGAGACAGAGAGACAGAGAGACAGAGAGACTGGGAGCGAGAGACATTGAGAGAGAGTCATAGAGTCAGAGAAGGCCAAACAGAGGGTAGTTTGGGTGTGGATTTGGGCTGGTCAATTAAACTGAGGAGGCTTCGTTGAACACAGAGGGGTGGTGTTGGGAGGGTGGTGTACCAATGCCACTGTATGTGTGTAATTTAAACTGCCCTTCCCCAACCTCATTCATAATCAATTATTACAGTTGCAGCCTTCTCCACACACACTATGAGGTGATGGAAAAAGAGAAGTGTGTGTGTGTGTGTGTTTTTGTGTGTTGGGGATGATGATTACTGGAGTGTCGGGGTGCAATATAGAGAGAGAGAAAGAGGGACACAGATAAATAAGAGTGATTGCTAGAATGTGGAAGTGTGTGTGGGGGGAGAGAGAGAGAGAGAGAGAGCGAGAGAGCGAGAGAGCGAGAGCGAGAGAGAGAGAGAGAGAGAGAGAGAGAGCAAAGCTGAATGGATGGCTATGGTGTGCGAGTAAGTGATAGAAACACACACAGACGTATACATGCTCAGCTCAAAGGATACACATCACTAAACACATCACCGTTCAGTCCATGAATTATCACACACACACACACACACACACACACACACACACACACCCCGTAACAAACACAATTTCAAACGTAACAAAAATAAATGATCCAAAGACATACTCTCAAACGCACCAAGTACTTAATCAGAGATCCATTACACACACGCACACACACACACACACACACACACACACACACACACACAGACAGACGTAAATAGGGACTAAAACAGGTCATTTTACACCCTCTCTCCTTGCGGGGAGATTTTCCGCTGGCGGTGGCTGGGTAGCGAGCGATAATGGCCGTGAAATCAGCCCGGCTGCTGCTCCACGCCGGCCTGTCAAGAGCATTCTGCACAGCAGGTCTGCTTTGGCTGATCTGAGGCCCCACTGATCTCTCTACCTCTCCCGCGCTCTCTCTCCCCCTCTCTCTCACTCTCTCCCCCTCTCTCTCTCCCTCAACCTTTTCTTTGAGCACCCCTTCTGACTCTACATCCCCTCTCTCTCTCTCTCTCTCTCTCTCCCTGTCTTTTCATTCCCTTAAGACCGGGTCAGAGTTCATAATTCATATCTCTATGCCTCCTTCTCTTTATTGTCCGGTCTCCACATTTCCTCCTTATCTCCCTGAACCCCCTACTTCTCCTCCTCCTCCTCCTCCTCTATAAACACACACTTCTCCTGCACTCTGCAGTCATGTACGTCTCTGCATGATATACTCCTCCCTCCTTACCCACCCTCTCGCTCTCTCTACTCCCCCCTCTTTCTCTCGCCATCTCCCCCTCTCTCTACAAACACATAGCCACCAGACAGCTAGCTCCTGCAGCTTATCATCCATATTTGAGCAGTTAAGTGGGTTAAGCTCCACAAAGAGAGAGAGAGAGACAGAGAGAGAGACAGAGACAGAGACAGAGACAGAGAGACAGAGACAGAGAGAGAAAGAGAGAGAGAGACAGGAACAGCGAGAGGAAGAGAAATACAGCGAGACACGCACGCAGAGTGAGAAAGGAGACAATAGACACTCGAGCAAGCAGCTCAAATCCACCTGTGGTGAAGCCGTGTCACATCTATGCGCCACTGAGCGGTGATGACAGACTCCCCTCTGATTATTATGCAGAGAGGAAGGAGGCGAGGAGAGCGGAGATGAGGGAGGAAGGGGAGGAAGAGGAGGGAGGAAGGAGGTGAGGGGGGAGAGGGAACAGGAGGTGAGGGCGTGGGAGGTGGGTGAGTGCAGGGGTGAGAGTCGTGAGGTAAACTTGTAACTAGTAATTAAGGGAAACGTAAACGATTGCCATGGCGATAAGAGCTAAACGCCGGCGTGCAAACGCCAGACGTCTCGGTAGATGTTCAGGTGTGTTTTGATATGGTGATGCCTGTGGGTTTCTTAGTTTAGTATTTATGTTAAGTAGCTGATGTGAGCCATGTGTCAAAGATTTGTGTTGGCCAGTATAGGGTTCTGGGTTCGATCCCCAATGTTGGCAGACGACAGTGGGAAATGCTTATCCCCTAACTGCTACTTAACATTGAGTCTCTGTATTCACAGTCAGTCACTGTGGAAGAAAGCGTCTGCAGAATGTCTGAATAGTAAATATACTAACTATGTCTTTTGTTTGTCTGGGTCTTTGTGTGAATGTGTTTGTGTGTGTTTATGTGTGTGTG
The DNA here is from genome assembly GCA_026745465.1 of Lota lota. Taxonomy (NCBI): domain Eukaryota; kingdom Metazoa; phylum Chordata; class Actinopteri; order Gadiformes; family Lotidae; genus Lota; species Lota lota. The sequence goes on along the minus strand of JACYXH010000476.1, from coordinate 76 downwards.
TGTGTGTGTGTGTGTGTATGTATATGTGTCTGTGAGGAGTTGGCATCACAATATGGGTTACGTTTACAACCCAAAG
>JACYXH010000475.1:385655-418845 GCA_026745465.1 Lota lota | reverse complement strand
ATTAACCATGACCCCTATCTGCTCATTGATGATCTTAAGTCACTGGAAGATGCTTTGGTGAAAAAGGTCTAAAGAACTAAATAAATCTTCGTTTGAGTAGCATTTGCATTGTTGTTGTTTTATCAAATCAAATTTGACGGGATCATTTTTAACCATCGCCCAGCTATATCGCGTGCATTGTCAATCGATCTCTTAACTTTGAAGGTGTTGGGTTTCTTTGTAAAATATAAATCATTTCATGGATCGATCGAAAGCAACCATGATTTCCTCTGTTTGGCACAAACACGCTTAACCCTTCATAATGAGAATATAATGAGCTGGAAGTGTCTGTTTTGTTAAAGGTCAGGGAAATAAATGAATTAATGTGGTTAAAAAACCACATGAAATCGACAAAATTAATTCTGTGCGATGGAGAACTATGGCATATAGTGTGTGTGTGTGAGAGAGAGAAAGAGAGATAGAGAGAGAAAGAGTGAGAGAGATAGAGAGAGGGAGAGAGTGGGAGAGAAGGGAGGGCGGGAGGGAGGGAGGGAGGGAGGGAGGGAGGGAGGGAGGGAGGGAGGGAGGAAAGGGACAGAGAAATCGAGCAAGTAATTAAGGGGAGAGTAAAAGTCTGTACCTTTCAGCGTAAATTATCTATTTGTAGAAAGCGGACATGACAGAAATCAGAGCTTTTAGGAGGCTCACACACCTACACACAGAAACACACACACACATTCTGCTCAGAGCATATGATGTGATTTTACAGTATATTCTCAGCCTAATGCAATATACCTTACTTCATAAAATATGAAGTAAGGTAAAACTCTTTCCAAGTGTGTGTGTATGTGTGTGTGTTTGTGTGTGAGTGTGTGTGTGTGTATGTGTGTGGTTGTGTGCATAAAAGCGTATGATTATTCTTTCTGACAGAAAATAATAGGATTTGAAATTTGAAATTGTATTGGAAATGTTATGCTTATTTATATTTTATGCTCAATTAATAGCATCTGGTGTCTTTTGTGACCTGAACTTGTCTGCACATGGTAGCATAATTAACTGAATATATTAGCATTTGCTATTAGCAACCCTAACCCTAACCCTCTTAGGACAAACTAGTTTAAGAAGCATACCTCCAGTTTAGACGCTGTCTGGTCTCACACTTCTTCTTGACTTCAACCTCTGTTCCGCCTTACCTTCTCTGTTTGTGTTCAGTATGTGTGTGTGTGTGTGTTTGTGTGTGTGTGTGTGTATACGTGTGTGTGTGTATACGTGTGTGTGTGTGTGTGTGTGTATACGTGTGTGTGTGTGTGTGTGTGTGTGTGTGTGTGTGTGTGTGTGTGTGTGTGTGTGAGAGAGAGAGATGGTCTTTCTCTGCAAAGACTAGAGAATGGTTGTGGGCGGCACTCTTTGGTAAAATGATCATATATCAAATACTTAATTAATTTAATTAGTATATCATATATATTACGGATGCATGATATCATAGAATAAAACATATTGTTAATTACATAATTATTCACATAATGAAATGTGCATTAATGAAAAGCTATGGCAACTAAAGGTCTATAATGGGAACCACTTTGACCTATCTGAACTCAAACAAGATCTAAATCGTCCGCCCGCACTACTCTTTTGATTTCTTGGTGCCTTGAAACCACCATAGATTGCATTTAGACTCGACATCTATTTAACTACTTAGCTAAAATGACTTCATTACCTTAGAAGGCCTATTTGAAATGCCTGCAATGCTGTGAAATGTCCTCCGCTCGGGTACATGTTTGGCTGCCAGACCTCCCCCAGGGCCAGCACACCTCTGGCAGGCTGGGTCTGAGTGGACGGCCTATGAGTAGAGCAGGGATCCCCAACCAGGGGTACATGGGCTTTAAAACCGCTACGCCTCTGGTTCCTAATGGCAACGTGGGATGGTTTCAAGAATAGCCAACAGAAGAATACAATAAAACGATATGTGTTTTTTACATGCAACAATTGTCCTATAATAAGTAAGAAAACTGTCCATTTCCATCTCTTGTGTGCTCTAATATTGCTCCTGTACTGTTACTGGTGTACCTGTGGCATTTAGGGCAGAAGGTGGTCTGTAAAAATGTTACTTTGGGGGGGGGGGGACTTTGGCAATTGTGTAGTCGTTCCCAACCTCTGGGTCGAGAGCCCACTTGGGGTCGCCTGATATGCACATGGGGTCATGGGAGATTGCTGGTTTATAAACTATAGATATTAGACGATACATGTTTGATTAAAACAAATATTCACAAAGGTGCTGTATGTATGAATAGACTGCTTGATGATTCGTACCCACTAGCAAACTCCTGATCAGTTTGTGTGGTGCGATTCACATTAGGGGCACAGTACTCGTTTGGGAGACATCGGGACGGTAAAACTGTATTCATAAACAAACTGTGTTGGAGTTAGATGGGTCTGTGTCTGCGTAGTCTAAAGTTGTCAGCATACTTCATGTGGAAAATACGTTTTGAGAGGTCGTAAGGACAAAATGAACTTCTTCTCCGGCAATTATTTGCACCTAAAGGATTTTGTTGTGCAAAATCTCGGCCGAAGATGGCAATGTCAACATTGTGTGTGATTAGTCAGAAAAACAAGGTGGGCGTGAAATTATTTTAATCGTATTGCCCCGTCTCCATGGAGACCCCAGTGGTCTTAACTACTGCAACCTTCAACAACCGAACCGAAAACTGCATTGAGTATAAAACTAGTTTCTCTGCAAAGGACTTCTTCGGCCTCGGCCAGCTGAAATACAATTATTTTGAAGTACGCTGTCTGCTTAACGGTTACCCCCCCCCCCCCCCCCCCCCCCCCCCCCCCCCCCCCAGGTGTGGGCCTGGAAGGAGAACGTGTGGGAGAAGGAGAAGGGCACACTGATGGAGCGCTACACAGTGGAGCAGAGCAAGCCTCCGTCGCAGGGCGGAGCCGTCCTGTCCACGCTGACCATCAACAACGTGATGGAGTCGGACTTCCACTCGCCCTACAACTGCACCGCCTGGAACTCCTTCGGTCCCGGCACCATGATCATCACCCTGGAGGAGACGGGTGGGTGGGGATGGGGTGGAGGGGAAGGGAGGGATGGTATTTTTTAAAGAATAATATATAGAAGTTATGTCCATCGCATAAACTAAAAAAGCCACAACTATTGGCAAAAGACGTTCCCAACTTCCTCTTGTCTGCCCAAAAACTCTGGAAAACCACTTCTAATGAGAGAGAAATCACACAACCCCTTTTGTCCCTTATGATGTCGTATAGGAAAATGATCGTTTTGTATCTTATGCATATGTAACAGTTTTCAGTTGTTAGCGCCGGTTAGAATTTATATGACATTTGCAATTCATAATCATTTTAATTAAGGTGGATTTGTGATTCATAAATCTTTTGGTCGTTTTTTGTGATTTGAGACCTGGGAATGGGAAATTTGTATTCCATCTTTCTTTAAACCCTTTTATATATAATGGTAAAACTCCACTGAACTGTACTTCTGTCGATAACTGAATATTATTTTACCTCACCTCCGACTCTTGATTCATTATCTACGCTTCATCTGCTGCAAGAGAATCATTGCAAGACTTGCAGCTTCCCACAGTTATAGTGAGGGAGATGGGGGGTAGGTGTGTGTGGGGGGGGGGGGGGGAGGATGTGGGGCAGAGGTGTTGGGAGGAGGGAGGGCTGACTATGCCGGATGAAGAGCTGGACCACTCCATACTCAGAGGGAGGAGGAGAGAGGACTGAGTCGTCCCAGCTTCTTCCACTCATTAGTCGTGTACCTCTGGGTTGGTTGCTTATCTGCAGTACACACACCCAGCAGGACTCTCAGGCTGGAACTTCCACCACTATCCACTATCCCTAACAAAGAGTGTGTGTGTGTGTGTGTGTGTGTGTGTGTGTGTGTGTGCGTGTGTGTGTGTATGTGTGTGTGTGCGTGCATTTGTGTGTACATTTGTGTGTGTGTGTGTGCATTTGTGTGTGTGGGTGTGTGTGTGTTTGCATTTGTGTGTGTGGGTGAGTGTGTGCATTTGTGTGTGTGTGTGTGTGCGTGTGTCTGGGCGCGTATGCGTGTGTGTGTGTTATTGCAGATATGGTGCCGGTGGGTATTATAGCCGGAGGAACCGTGGGCTCCTCCATCCTCCTGATCATGATCCTCGTGGCACTCGCCTTCTTCCTCTATCGCCAACGCAAAGGCAGTGAGTACACACACTGTAGCACTTTATCACTGGCTGTGTGTGTGTGTGTGTGTGTGTGTGTGTGTGTGTGTGTGTGTGTGTGCGTGTACGTATGTGTGTGTGTGGGGGGGGGGGTATATGAAGGTGCGCTTTGAACGCACAAATCGTTACATTGGGAATAAATGTGTTGTTGTGCACTTGTGTGTTCATTGAAATACAAAAGGGTTTGTGTGTGTGTGTGTGTGTGTGTGTGCGTGCGTGCGTGCGTGTGTGTGTGTGTGCATCCATCATTTTTGCTTTCATCCCCTCTCCGTCATGCTGCCATTAGGCATCAGAATAAAACGTATGCCACCCTGCAAAGCTTTTTATTCAAATGAGATTAATGAATATTCATTCAGAATGGCAAACTGCCTTTAACCGCCCACTGTAAGTTTCTCATTTACCTTCTGTCTACGTTGAGTTATATGCCTTCCTATACACCGTCTCCTACGTATACTGGAATTCATAATATGCCAGGCCGGAAGATATCAGGCCGTATTAAATGACCATAAAAGGATGGATAAACAGGAACTAAAATGGTAAATTCCTATAGTGTGCATCCTATATATATTATTATGACATGATAGACCAGTGTTTTACTGCCATGGTCGGGGGGGGGGGGGGGGGGGGGGGGGGGGGGGGGGGGGGGGGGGGGGGGGGGGGGGGGGGGGGGGTGGGGGGGGGGGGGTTTCTGTCCTATGTCCTGTTAACACTTAAAAGGTTCCCTGAAGAGCTGGGTTGACGATGTTTAGGATTGGTTTGCATTTGTCTGCCACATAATGAGAAGCTTCTACAAACACGCTGGGTAGATGATAACTAACACCATAAGCTATTCAGTCTCACACTCAGATACAAACACACATTCACACACATACAATCATTCGCATTAAGGCCAATAACCAGTGTCGGGCAACGCGCTATAAAATTATTGCGTTACAATACTGTATTACTTTTAGCAGTTCTTTTTTTTTTTATTACCCTTATTGTGCCAAGTAAAACGTTACCATCGAATAAGGTCCTACGTGTTAACCATATGAAGGGAAGAGGGACACAAATTAAAAAAAGAAAAAAGGCAAGAAGTCTTTTTTTATGAATAGCTGTTTCTTCACAGCCGTCTGTTTTCTGTTGGCTTTTCACTCACTTCCAGGTCGCCGCGGGGTCACCTTAGGTAAGCCCGACATCAAGGTGGAGACAGTTAACAAGGAGACCCATAGTCTGGAGGAGGAGGCCGACAACGTCTCCACGGCAACCCGCATGGTCAAGGCCATGTACTCGGTGAGTAGACACCGGCGGGAGTCACCTTGGGAAGTCTGGACTACGCTATGGAGAACAATGGGTGGACAGTGTGAAAACGTACACATTAACATACAAACTCACACACACACACAAACAGCCTAGCATGTAGCCTAGCCTATTATAGCTATAAGCACTGAAAACAGACTCGGCACCGCACAGGGTGTCCATACAAACACACCAAAGCATGCACACAGTAGAAAAATACAGAAAAGAAAGTCAACCTTACATGCATCGAGACAATGGTTGTGTTTGTGCACAGAAACACACCATCAACAATGGCATTGAATTAACACATGCATGAAAAACATGATTTATATAATGACTATAAAAACTGTGAACAGGCATATAAATATGCTCATAATAAGCAACCACCCACAAAAACACACACAAGCTTAGTGCTATGAGGGTTAGAAGACCTACTCCTTTGAAGTGAGCAGGTAATTTGATATGGTGGAGAAAATCTGGGATTCAGGAGGCATAACTGTGCCGGAGCTGTGTGCTCCACTGGTGCAGTGAAGCAACTGATCAGCCGTGCCCCTGGGTTTGGCTAATTGGTAAATACAGATGAGTGACTCAAAATACTGGAATTACCACCTACGGTCATTTATTGATTTGCTGCCGGGCTACTGCTCTCGGAGGCCCTAGTGGCAGCGCTGGCACACTGCACTCTGGGAGCAGCAGACCAGAACCTATATATACTAGCTGCTGGTTGGAGCAAGACACAACAAGAAGGGTTTAAATCCTTCAAACAACGTACACATATGCTCTGAGACAGACAGACTGATAGACAGACAGAAGGACGGATGAAGGGAAGGATGGACAGACTGCCGTCCAAGCACTAACTGTTTTTTCCCTTCCCATCTTCTGTTATTTACGGCTGGAAAAAGAAAAAACCTGAACATGTGTTTTCCTTGTTCCCTCTCCTTCTCGTCCATCCTTCGTACTTTCCTTCCTTCCTATACCTGCCTTCCTTCCTTCTCCTTTACTTTCTCAACAACCCCACCCACCCCTACCCAAACCACCTCCACCTCCACCCTTGCCCCGACCCCCCCTTCTTTCCGTCTGTGTCTGTGTTTCGTTGTTTGACGGTTTCAGTTTCTGCCCTCTGTCTCCCTCTCTCCCTCCACCCAGCCGTTCAAAGACGACATGGACCTCAAACAGGAAGTGAGGAGCGACTCGCTCGACACGCGGGAGGAGTACGAGCTCAAGGTCAGGGGGTCAGGGGGTCGGGGTTTAAACACATGTTGATGGGTCCTGCGCCATTACGGACAGGAGAGAGAAGGGAGACAGGGAAGTGGGTGTGGAGACGAGAGGGAGTGACGTGTAGCATGTGACCACAGGTGGGGATCCAACCCGGGTCACTGCAGGGTTTGATCGCCTATTTTCATGGGGTCGGCGAGAGAGTGGGATGAGCCACGGAGTCACAGACTCATGTCACAGTCTCATGACGACGGGGTGTGTGTGTGTGTGTGTGTGTGTGTACTGTGTTATGTTATGATACATTTTGTAATGGTAGAGGTGAACGGACATAAATATACTGTATATCAGCAATGCAATTTTAGTTTGTGTGGTATGCACATGGTCCTGCACGAGAGCTCTACGTCGTTTCACACTGCCCATCATTGCCATTCATCATTCATTGGTGGTGTTTGGGAGTACATATAGTTGTTATTAGTTAGTGATTAACAATATGATTATAAAATATACTGACTGATGATGACAATATCTTTATGGTTAGAGCTTTATGATCATGCCTAGTGGTAAAAAGAAAAAGTGTTATCCTGCATGCACTAAAAACTGTTTTCCACATAAGTTTAGATTAATGAGTTTCGAACAGATGGACTTCATTGAGTCACCAGACAGAGTCATATTGTTAGATTTAGTTGCATACCCATTTGAAGGTAAACATTGTACAATTCTTCTTTTACGTTCTGATTATATTTTTACGTTTGTGATCATGTATTCTGGGTCGTGTTTAGTAATTAACACTGAAATTATTTGTCATTATGGGAAGAAATTGCCACAGTGTATGTCGTGCGAGACTTGCTAAAACAAAGTTACCAAGCCCTTAAGTCATGGTATATTTACATTGATTAAGGATTTTACATTACCACAACTCTCTTGAGTCCTCTCCATATGCCAGAGTATCTGCAACAAAAACTCCCATGATGCATTCTGATGTACAAGCCCTATATCAGTCTAAAATTAAACATCCATGGAAAGTTTGTGCTACTACAACAAGGCATTTTCTGATGACATAGATGACAATGTGGTTTAAACCTGCATTCGGTAACCCCAGTCCGAGTTATTCGTTAAAAACAGCTTATTGATGTCCCTTCCATCCATAAATCCTTTGGCCCCAAATACTGTGACGTTGCTGTCTGCTCCGGTTCCTCACAGCTATTAAAAAGGATTTTCCCCGGCTGACTTTCTCCCTCCTCGGCCCTCCACAGGACCCGACCAACGGCTACTACAACGTCCGCGCGACTACCCACGACGAGTCCCGGCCCCAGTCCCACGCGGTCCACTTCCAGGGGGAGTTCCGCTCCCAGAACCCCGCTGGAGGAGGAGGTGGAGGTGGAGGAGGAGTTGGAGGAGGAGGAGGAGGAGGAGGAGGAGGAGGTCCGGTCGGGGGTGCCACATCCTCCGGCGGACCCCCAGGTGGGGGCCCCGGTGGTCCCGTCAACCCCGGCGGCGCCCCCGGTTCCCGGGCCGGCTGCTACGACCCGCGGCCTCCCTCCAGGATGTCCCACGCCAGCTACGCCCAGTTCAGCACCTACTCCCGGGGGGTGCCGGCGCAGAGCCAGCAGCAGGGGCCCCCGCCCAACCCGCCGCTCCAGTCTCCCGGGGACTACCCCGGGGACTGCGGCCTGCTGGACGGCTCCGGCCAGATGCCTTATGATGCCTACGGGGGGTACCCCTCCCAGTACCCCAGCTACCGCATGGGCTTTGTCCCGCCCATCGAGGAAGGGCCGGTGTATGAGATGTACCCGACGGGACAGGGGGTGGGGCAGCAACCAGGGCACGGGCCGGGACCGGGACCGGGACACGGGCCGGGACCGGGACACGGGCCGGGACCGGGACACGGGCCGGGTCACGGACCAGGACACGGGCCAGGACATGGGCCAGGGCACGGGCCAGGACATGGGCCAGGGCACGGGCCAGGGCACGGACCAGGACATGGGCCGGGACCAGGGCACGGGCCCGGACAGAGCCCGGAAGCAGGGCTGAGAAAGTACGGCGGCTCCTCGCGTTTCTCTTACTCCTCACCGCCTTCTGATTATTCCAGACACACGCAGAGGATGCAGACTCACGTGTGAAAGAGAAAATGAAAAGAGAAATAAATGCCACACGCATACACAAAAGACACACAACTGGACTTTATTTGCTTCGGCGCAAATCCAGTCAAACCTCTTGGTAAAGGTCTTTCTTTACACTTGCTCCCTTACATTTAAAATCCACACCACACAACCACAGTAGTGCCCCGAAGCACAGATTAAACATCAAACAGCATTAATTATCAACACATCACACTATTTCGTCCACAGAAGTGCATTCATTTACTCCACGCGAAAACGCACACTTGTCAATGGTTCCCAGAAGATCTTTATTGACTGCGATAAGCCACTATCAGAATTCCAGAGCCAAATGAAAGAGTGGACAACATCGGGGCACCTTTTCATAGAGCAGAGGAAGAAGGAGAAGAAAAGGTGGTCAACGGAATCATTCACAGCCCCCCCCCCCCCCCCCCCCCCCCCCCACACACACACACACACACACACACACACACATATTTTTGGCCCCGGCTTCCTGTCTTTCCACCACCTGTGCTTCTTGGATTACATTTGTAAAAATTGGCAAAATTACCGAAATCGATCTTTTCAAAGTTGCTACTATCCCCTTGTATAAACCTACAGCGAATTCAGTGAAATGCAGTACTTTTTTCTTCCTAATATTGACTCTTGACACTTTTGCAAAAACACACACACTCACACATACACACAAGTTGTTCAAGTAACGTGTGTTTCTATGGTGTTTTTTTGTGAAAAGGCAGCTTGGACTTGGGTATATCGGGCACTTTGAAAACTCCTTTCGCCATTTGAAGATATTTGGCCGTGGGCTTGGCATACAAGATCTACCTTTATCGAGTGACACAATGTGGCTTCCTTTTAAAGACATTTAAAAAGTGCCAACGATGTTGTGCGGAAAAACCCCACACATGAGCGTGTGTAACCACTGGCACCTCTTTTTTGTAAAAGGCAAAGGGACGATGGTCACGGGGCAATAAGAGGGGACATTTTGTACAATCCACATACATTTATCTGAAAAGAAAGGACAGGTGAATGGCCTGAGATTGCAACAGTGCTCGTCTTTGTTTTTATACAGTGCGTCTCCCACTTTTAGACTGAGATAGATGCTGTACTAATTGTGTATTGGGGGACATTCATGCTAAGTCCTTAGCATCCCACTCAATTGTGACGAAGGTATGATATCATTATCCAATCTTCCCTCAAAAGTATTTGTTTGCTTCTCACTTGCACAGTAGTTTTGTTGTGTGTGTTTTCTTCATGTATAGATATACTGAAACATCAGAAAACAAATGGCATTCAGAACTATTTTTTAATATTTTTATATGGAGTTGAGGACCAAAGGTTCAGAATCTTGGAGGTGGGGGAAGGGAGGGTGTACTTGTTCATGTTTCTGCGGGGAGGTTAAAGTTGTTGTAAATGTTTTGAAAATAATACACATTTTGACGAGTTTTAACAAAAGAATACTATGAATCCATTTGGGATTAAAACAATACAAATGTTACGATTAATCATTCATTATTCCTCTACATAATGTATACGTATTCATTTTTTTTAAATACTTTGAACAAAAGTGTAATCATTTTGTCACTTCATTAAAATCAATATGGTCATTGAAATATTTTTTGGAATAAATATTTGACAGGACTTATAATGAAACAAAATGTGCATTGTTGCCATATGTAACATCATGTAAGTTCACAACAAAATATAAAATCAAAGATTCTATATTCAACTCATAAAGGTTATTTCAGCGCTGTGTTTGGGTGCAGTCTTTGCGATGATCAGTCAACGTGCTAGTTTCCATAATAATCAACGGAAACGTGGTATTATTTTGTGGCGCTTATTGACCCAAACTATTGAATCAGTTCTAAACTCTACTAATATTATACTACTCTACTACTAATACTGATTTATAGAGCTCAAAAGCTAATTAAAAAAATGGAATTGCAAAACATTTAAAACTTAACAAATTACCTCCCCTCCCTTGCCTGATGTTACTGACTACAACACCCACAATTTCAAAATACTTTGGCTATTGATGTCAGAATATGTTGGTGTGTGTAACAACCCTTCCATTTGTCAAATATGGTGTATGTGTTTGTGTGTATAGCATATTATTTGTTTTCATATGTACTTGAGGAACCACACTAATGCTCTACCTGATTTTCAAAAACAGAAATTTTAACACATTTCAAAACGCAGTAATATGTATATTCCCTGGTACATTGATATTCCTACTGGTGTATAAAATGGGTCTCATGTCTCATGTTTTGTTGGTTAGGATTCATGACTAATAATAATTATCAGCTAATAATTACCATAAAACAATGAATCACTGTTTTTGGTAGCGGTCCTCTGCCACAAACAGGATTAGCAGATCCTGGCATCTACATAATGGTAAAGGACATTAACTAAAATAGTCACATGACTCAAGAACTCAAAGTGTTGGACAGGAAGTGAACAATTGCAGGATTCGTATTTTAACCAACATCAAAGATAACGTTACTAAAAGTACCATTGAAGAGTGACCTTCGTTTATATTGAAAGTATGAGGCAACAGCAAACACAAGTTTAGACATTCTGATGGTTCGATTTCCAGGCTAATCTTTGAGCCAATCAAAGAAAATATAACAGTTTCAATAACCTGTTTTTGACTGCAGGTGCTGCTGTCCCAGCTGTTTGATTTCAGCGCGTGGGTACACTTTAATGTGAGCAGACTATGCACAGTGACGGCCATCTCGCACAGCCTTACTACTCAGTCTGGCAGTGATTTGTTAATGAAACCCAAGAGCCGCAGGGCTTTTAAATAGTTCCATCTGCTTTCAAAGAGGCAATGAGATTTTGTAGTCTCTCTGATGCTATTTTGCAGTAACAAAACATTTTCATCCCATTAAGCCAAAATTATTTTTATTGCCATATTTTTTAAACATAATTTTACTAGCAATCTACACAAACGACTCTTTCATTACAATAATCTCTTTATTGACAGAAATATCGGGTGAAACTTTACAATTCCAATAGCAGTGGAGGAATATTTTTGGTGTGTTTTTGGTGTTACTTAGCTGGGAGTGTCAGCAGATGGAGATGAACATCCTTCATCTTCTACTTTATATGTTGAGCACAGCTGTGGTGGCTGCATACCATTAACTTGTTACATCCTCTTTACGGTGTTGTCCCTGCAGTCCTGTGTGGCAGACTTGCATGCAAAGTGACCTTGTGCGGCGTGCTGAGTGACTTTAATAAAATAAAAGACTTGGAGGCCAACGGGAAAAACACCTCGGCCATCTTAACACTTGCCAGCTAACGGCTAAAGCTTGGCAGCACTGCTACTTCAAATGAGAGAACAATCATTCAATCTTTGCTCTTTTCCGTGAGTTACACGACTCACACATTCACAATGAAAAGAGACACATGAAATATAGTACAGTATTGCGACCATCAAGAAAGATATATTCATGAAGAATTATTTAAAAAGGCAGGAAAAATACATGGAAATTTTTATTTTTCAGCCATGGAAATATGAATAGAATCTTTTTAATATTTTGTTTGCCATCGTTTCATGTTATATGTGTAATGATCAGTGCTTTTGTTGTACTACAATGTAGAAAATGTTAAACAAAAAAAATCCCAAATGAACATTACATCATAAGCCCAGACCCCCCCCCCCCCCATCTGCAGACTACGGAATTGTATATACATGTGTGTATGTTGGGACGTATGTAAGGGAGGGGATATTACAGAATATCACTGCGCAATGAGCTCAATGTGATTTTGTTCTCAATCATCCATTTTCTTCGTCATTGATGCCGTTCTTTCTTTTAAATGGTTGTATTACTTTTTTTTTTACTATAACTTCACACTGTTCCGTTGCCTCTGGAGGAAATGTTTGGTGGCAAAGTGAGTGAGGTTTTATTTTGACAGGATTCTACTTTATATTTTACTGTCAAGTTGCAGGTTGTAAGGAATGGAGGGAGTGGAGTGGGTGTGGTGCGTAAACATGGTAATGTGTGTATGCACCACCCATTGATGGAGGAGACTACCTGCTAACCCCTGCCCCCCCCCCCCCCCCCCCCCCCCCCCCCCCCATCTCCATTAATTTTGCTTTCCTTTTCAAAGAAAAAATAAAGAGGATAAAAGAGGAAGAGAGATTGCAAGGCCAAATGTAAGGACGTACATTATTTGGCCTTTAGGACAAAAGAACAATTAGGACGATAGTCTGCAGTGTGAAGACTTCCATATCACTGTATGCACTTGAAACTGTTTAAATGGACGTGTGTCAGTGTGTGCGTGCAGCTGTTTGTTTTGGGTTTGCATGGCCATATGTATGTGGGCATATACCCTCCAAATTGTTATCACCATATTGTTATTTTATATTTGTATGTATTGTCCAAATTGAATTCAGTATTAGGTTTCTGGCTTTCAAGTTCCCTTCAAGTTTTCTTCTTGAGGACATATGTACAAAAATACGTGTATGATATTGAAAGTCACTTTTAAAATCATCCTACCATCATGTTTTTTTTATTATGGTGTTATTTTTTCTTTTTTTGATTGTATGTAATTATTTTCCACAACTATACTGAGAATAAAAGAGGTCACAGCTTTCATAAGTACAGTGAGAAGGTGTCCAATTATTTTGCCAAGGACCAGAACATTCCCCTCTCAGTTTGTGTGTTCCATCCCTGTTCATTAAGTAGTGGCTTTCTATCAATGCAACACATGCAAGCGTTTAAAATTACAGAATAAATTAAAAAATAACTGGTGAAAATAACACTTTCTTGGGTTGAGAGAGCAAAGCGTTGCCATGGGGATAAATTACTTTCCTCCATTCAGCATCTTGAATGGAGGGTACTTGTGACAAAAGGCAAAAGGTAACCAAGCATCTATGTATAGTTTGCAGGCAAGAACAATGGGGAATAGGCATAATACAAACACACACACACACACACACACACACACACACAAATCCTCATGCCTCCATTCCAAGGCCCCTTCTCATGAGTTTCTCATTCCTCTCCTCTGTCGTGTTGTTAAATATCCTGCTGTGTTGGAGAAAACATTTACCTGTGTGGCGGTATACTCTCTTATTAACTCACTTCATTTCTCTTTACTCCTTTCTCCCTTCTGCTCTCTCTTTCTGCATCTCTCATTTCCTCTCCTCTACTCTCATTTCTTCCCATCCTCTCCTCTCCTCTCATGTGAAACTGTGTGCTACACTGAGAGGATACACGCACAATTGGCCAGCTGTAGTCTGGTCGAGAGAGCATGAAAGAGAGAGAGAGAGAGAGAGAGAGAGAGAGAGAGAGAAGAGAGAGAGGGAGGAGAAAAGTAGATTGACAGTCAAAGTGGCAGAACAGAGGGACAGCCTGACAGCGCACCATCCAGACAGACAGACAAAGAGTATTACACAGGCTTGCTGCCAGTCTCTAGTTTGTGTATCGGCGATCATTCCTCCTTTGGCATCCCACTCCCCTCCCCTTCCCAAGGCATAATGTCTCCAATAACCTTCAGCATTCCACCCCCAACTCCGACGCCCTTCGTTCCCATTTCAGTCATTGCATGGATTATGGCCCATCTCACACTTGGCACAGCACTAAGCGCCAGAGATATATTATCATATTAGTGGAGAATGATGTAATGCATTCCAAGACATTTTGTCCTTCGCACATCCTCTGGTCCCTCAGTAGATGATGTCACTTGTGGTTGTGTGTCTTGAGTGTAAAACCGTTTGAGTGTGCGGCTTGAGGTATCGTGTTATCGCCATCTTGTGGTCATAACGTGCAAATACATTCAGAGACGATTATGGAAAAGCACTTTTCATTTCTGTGTAATTCAGGGAGATTGTAATTCTCTGGACATTAATCCTGTAAAATGTAATACAATTTATTATGCTTATATATATAAGCATAATAGATTTTATTTATAAGGTGCTTTTCTAAATACTCTAAAACACATTTTACATTCAAAGACATAAAACACAAGAGTAAAAAAAAAACAATAATTTAAAAAAAGACTTGGTGAAGGTTGCCACAATGTAGTCTAGACATATAGGCCTAGACATTTTAGCCATGGGAAAACATGGACAATTCCAAGATTGGCCAGCGTGGAACAGCGTGTGGGCTTGCTGATGCGTAAGCTGCCTCGAGAAATCCTATGCCCATCAAAGGGCGAACCCAATGATAGACCTCATCTGGTCCGTTATCTGCTTCCGTGGAACTAAGTGCATGTTTACCTGTACAAAAAAAGCCTATACTATTACAACACGAGTTGTAGCCTGTTCAGCATCTAACTGGAAACTGTGCTCTCGAGTCAAGTTCATCATCACAACAAGCCTGACTATAGCTAGAAAACTAGATGGCTAGAACGACATCACTGGAGAAGAAATGTTAAGGCATAAAGACAGACATGGGATCCATATTTTACTATCCTGATCGTGTCGGGAAATGAATTAAAAGGAGATAGCCTAGACTGATCACAACTGCTAATACTGAGTGTCACAAAATGATCAAAGCATTGTTCATGATGGGACTTTTTGCATTGTTGATATCGTACAGAGGGCAAAATGATCGTACAAATACAATAATTATCGTACAACTTGCAACACTGGACTGAGCGTATAGAGAGCTATGCCAGTCCCGTTGACCGTAATGTGACAGGAAAAAGACTGCAGTACCATGCTTGAGCCCAGGGGGCAGAGTGGCCAGACGGTGCAGAATACATGGGATTAAATGGATCTAAACGCTATATAAATTAAATATCAGTCTATTTCAGCTGGTCATGGGCTATTCACTGCTGCTGGGCAAACAACACAGTCTATGGGTTATTGTGAATGCACGATCATTTGCATACACATTTGATGGATGTGATACGACCTCCTTTTAAGAGCACTTTCCACTATCACTGAAGCTATCACAACGTGACGAGAATCTGACAGTATCAGTGATCTCCCCAATCTCTTTAAAACCTTTCTAAATAGGCAGCTTCCGAATAAAGCAAGCATATGTTGCATCTAAGATAAATATTTCTCACCTTATAAGTTATCACATTAACTGGACAATCTCGCAAAAAACGTCAACGTTGCCCAAATCTGGTGAATAGTGCTTTCCTCAATATAAAAAAATGACCAAATTCTGACAAATATGACCTTTTTCCACCGAAATTATTAAAAACCTGATGAATATAATGCCATAAAAAGTGTCCCGATGGACTCTATTCACTTTACACTGTCTAAGCTCAGTTGCGCCCCTGGTGTTCACTTCGCATATTCAGCCAAGTAGCCACACACTGCATGGGAAGCTTAACCCTCTCGGACATTACATGAATCACTCTCCAGATAGAGCTCCACACATCCACCGGGGTGTCAACAAACACGGTAGAGTTTGGAAATGACTTGGAATGGCTATTAACATAAACACCTAGTGGTAAAATAGGGGCCCTTTAACTTTTTCGAGTTACAACCACAAAATAGGTCTTACCTTTGTTGTTGTCATCAAAGCAGTGTTTTATCACATAAATCCTCACAGGATGTTTAAATTTATTTATAGTAGCTAAGACAGGGTATCACATAGGAAATAGGTACATTGCTTTTTATAAGAAAACAATGTCTTTATTGCCATCTTGTGGCCCTTTCGTGCAATTGCGATGGTTTGGTGTCATTGAATTCTACTCGGTCTGACCTTTTAATTGAGGGGTCAAACGTAAAAATTGAACAATGGGCTCTCAAGATATCCACCTGTTTGTATGTCATATACTGTCTCATCACGTTTCTATTGTCCTTTTAATTGGATTGCATATACTGTCTTAATTTGGAGATTTCACCTAAACCTACCTCCAATAAGACCTCTCTATCTTGGCTCTACTCCACTTAACTGGCATCAACTCTTACCCAGGTACTCATCAGATGTTGGGCTATGGCCCTATAGTAATATAGGGCTGCCAGCTGATAATGCACTAGGTGGTGTTCACTCTAAAATGCTACATTTATTTTAGGCTGAAATTAAATCTTCCATTTATGCTGTGTTGTAGCTTTATTCACCACTCACACCCATCCACATTGAATAAACAATTCACTTGCAAAACAATCTCACAGGTGTTATCTTTCTTTTGGTACCTAGTCGATATATTATAGCCCTTGTAGTTGTGGAGATATACTCTAATTCATTTTGGGTATGTTAGCTTCAGCCAAACCTGAGTCAGGCGTGATGATTTCGTGACGATTTAATCAGTGATGATTTAAGGGTACATCGAATGGCTGGCAGAGGTAAGCTGTGGGTTCAAGGCTCTGGCTCTACCAAGCACCCAGGAACGGTCTCAAGGTTTGCGGCAGAGTTGACATGCTGTGGTATTGCAGGAAAACAATGGGCCCGGAATGCCTTGCTTCACCATAGAGGATAAGCTTAGCCACACCTACCTTGTGCTACACTTCTAGACCTTACAAAAAAGAAAGTTGCATGTCAACAAAGATTTACAATTCGATCTGATTTTCCATGAAGGTGCCTGGTTCCATGTAGACAACAGTTGTCATACCACCTCCGGAGGTAGTGTACGCTATATTCAAACCCGAATTTATCTTCCTCATGTGTAAACTGTGTGATCCTGCCTGAACCAAAAATGAGGTAGGCACTACCCTCAATGTTTCATACGATTTGACGCTTGTCATGCACTGGGGAAATTGTGAATTGCACGAACGGTGCATCCACAGCAACGTTACCGCAAGACAGAGACTATAAATGCAATAGTCATGCGTGGATTGAGATCCGTATGTGTAGAACTGAGATCTACCACCATGATGTTCATTATGCGACTACAATTCACAAACATGTATGTAGAACTATACAACTTTATTATACAACTATACAACTATACAACTTTATACTAACCCATTCAACAATCATAGTATACCATAACAAAATGTAATTACGCATTCAACAATCCTCTTTCACATCTTGACACAGCTACAACACATGAAACACATTATGGATATTATTTTACACTAAATATAACCATCAGCGTGGCAAATGGGTTAAAGGTGATGACAATTAAGCGGGCCCTGAGAGGGAAAGGGCCCTAGATAGAGCTCTGGAATTTAAATGATATATGATTTTATCAATAGGTCATGAAATATTGCTATTTGGCTATTACATTTTAAATAAAACAATGCAGAAACTATTTGAGCTACTGCGATGAAAAGAGAAAATGTTCTGCAAAATTAGAAAACAATAAGAAAAAATAAAGCAGCAGTGCAAGCTTTGGGCATATATGTCCCGCATATATTGTTTACATAAAGTGAAATATATATATATTTTAATATACTTTTAATTAATATATAATGATGGAAAGATGTTGGCCTGTGCACCATATCTAGGGGTCCATACAAATGTCCATAATTGGACCCTAAATTCCTGGTTACACCCCTGTGTATAACTGTATGGCTATCTGAATATTCTCTCTAGTCCTATGCAGTCAGCTGTTGTTTGAATTTATCCAATACATCACAGTGAACTGTTAAATAATTATGTAAAATCGACAAGACAACCAATGGGATTAGAGAACTAACATGCCTGCCTTATTTGGTATCAAAGCAGACAACCAAGGGGAACATGACCTGCATGCAACATGATAAACAAGACTAAGTTACCATGACCACAATGTATATAAGGAATAAAACCTTTTTGTAAACGTTTTTTTGTAGCTGTAAGAAATTGATGCCATGATGTCGGCATCACTTGTAAGTCGCTTTAGACAAAAGTGTAATAAGTAATAAGTAGTAATAAGCTATAAGGCACATATAGTCCTCACTTTAGTTGAGCTCACACAATACTTAACTAACCTGAACTGATCATGAATTGCAGCATTATTACGTGTTTATAAAGCATTATTAACACATTGTAAAGTTTGTAAATCATCAATTTACGCATGATAAATAATCTTATAAACCATTTTCTCATTATCTTATTAATAACTTCTTACTTACTGCTGGTACAGTAAAGCATAGATATTCCTCTCTTTAGATGAGCTCACACAAAATACTTAAAGTTGTAGTGTAATAATTAAGTGGCATCTAGGGGAACAGACTTGAAAGAAAAATGTGTATGTCTTAATTAGAGTATAATCCCATGAAAATAAGAATCTTGTTTTTGTTACCTAAGAATGATCCTTTTAAATCTACAAAAGGGTTCTCTTCCACCAAGTCCGTCATGTTTCTAGAGTAGCCCGGACAAGCTGCTCTAGAGAGGTCGCGTTTCAAAAAGAAATGTGTTTTAGGCTAAGGGTTGTATCATGAAGGGGTGCGTGTTATCCCCATGGCAATGACCCATTTGTGATAACACACCATGGCGTTTAATAAGCATAACCTCTCTCGGACGCGGCCAACAATATCAACCGCTGGCTAGACAGAGCTCCACAAATCCACACACACCGTAACCTTATACTATAAGTGTCCGAGAAGGGTTCACTCACTTTTGAATCCAAGTGTAAAATAGTGCAGCAAATGGCAGTCCTTGGATGGGGGGATAATGACAAGTGGGTGTGCATTCAGGTTGTTTTCCTGTTTGATATCTAAAAATAGGCTATCACTGTTTTGGACAAAGTTGGTTATCAAAAGCAACCTATAGTAAACATTGGCTTGTAGCGCTGACAGCTATTGATATGAATAATCAATACACATAACAGAGATTGATATTCATATATGTCTATGAATCCACTTTTGATGCAATAAGAGGACCGTGTGTTGAGAAACGCAAATAGGCTATTACCTACGCTTTGTCCTACAATGTGCAGTGACCATGTACCGTACATACAGTGCCTATGACAAAGATATCTGATTGTGATTGGTTAAACAGGTTTATTACCAGGCTAGAGCCTTGCAAAACTGACATTGGTACGATAAAAATGCTTTTTCACAAAAATGTAATTGTGGCGTATGTGTACAGTCCCAATCAGGTCCAGGACCTTTAGTTTTACAGACTATATAACGTATTTATACAACTTATAAATCTATCAAGGAACCTCATCACTTGACTCTTGGCTACCTGATGCTGTCATAGACGACATCACCTTGGAAGTACCTACTGGCACCGTACACAATACAGGCCAGTATAGGCCACCGTAGTCGTTGGAAAGGGAGGGGTGAGGGGCATGGGGAGTATTCAGTTTGCAATCTGCAACCTCACCGGACTAAATTCTACACACTGGACCTTTAACGAATGGCACATTATGCCCTTGTGCCTTTCATGTCAACAGATACATTTTTGAATCTAGATACGATCAAATTCAAAAACAGTTGTAGAATGTAGATATGCTAGATTTCATAAAAAAATGGCATCTCTGACAACCCATACAGTTCGCAACGTAGATCACTCCCTGATTGGACAGGAGGGGGGGGGGGGGGGGGGTACCCTCTATCCTCCTTGGTTGATCTAGTTATCTGTCATGTTTGTGCCATAATTCGTACTTGTAGAATGACATACGTAATTTCCGAATGTGTCAAACTGAGATCCGTATGTGTAGAATTGAGATCCGTAACTACAATGTTCATTACAAAACGTTATTACACCTTCAACAATATTGGTATAGAACTACAAAATGTAATCATTCATTCAACAACTGTCTTTCACATCTTAGCACACATCTACATAATGTGTTACATCTACAACACGTGAAACTCATTATTATTTTACACTTGTATAACCAGCGGCGAAGTGAAAAGGTGAAAGGTGATGACAATTCAGGGGGCCCTGAGAGGGGATTTATCAAAAGGTCATTAAAAATTGCTATTTTCCCATGACATTAAAATTTAAATGATGTGACAATTATTTGATCTACTGCGATGAAAAGGGAAAATGTTTTGAAAAATAAAAAACAATAAGAAAAAGTATAGCAGAAGTGCCAGCTTTGGGAAGATATGTCCCCAATATATTGTTTACATAAAGGGAAATATATATATATATATGTATATATATATATATATATATATATTAATATACGCCCCTGTGTATAACTATATGGCTACCTGAATATGCATTCAGCTGACTTTGAATTGATCCATTGCTATGAACGGTAAAATATTGTTAATTAGCTCTCCTGGAAAACAACAACTAAACTTGCAAAATAAGATGAACTCTGTGAAAAATATCATGTTAGGGGAGTGTGATGGAAAATGACCCACGGCCCTATTCCGAGATCAGCTTGCTGTAGCTCGCTTAAATTAATTAGGTTTTATGTTAAAGTGATTATGTGCACACTATAGTGGCCTATCTGTCTTTTTAACTATCTAACTCCCCACAGCTGCCTGTTTTCTAACTCTCCACAGCTGCCTGTTTTCCCGTATTCCTGCATTGTGCTCTGTTCACATGTGAGAAACTACTGAGCAAGCTCCTATGTTCAGCCTTTACTGCATATCCTCTCCCCAGACCAGGTGTCCGGCCTTAGCTGTGCATTGAACCGTTATAGATAGTAAATGGCATCATCTCGTGATATCTCTGAGATGTTCTTTACTCCACTCTACAAAAAGGGCTTCCCTCCTCTATTCAGTGCGCTTTTTCTCGAGAACTCTGCTCTGCGTGGAGTTGCCTTTGAGTCTTTTGTATGCTGCAGCATATGAAATAAATCAACTACGGATATCCATTTGTCTTAGCTTTTATTCGAGCCAGTTACCAGTTATTTAATTTGCTACAACAGGAGTCAGAGCATCAGCTGCTGCTGGTGGTCTGACTGGCTCCTTCCTTTTACTTCCTGTTTCTGCACAAGAAAACCAATGGGGTAGAGAACTAGCCTGCCTTATTTTCTTTAACTATCTAAAAGTATTTATTTTAACTATCTGGCCCGATAGCAGACATGCTAGAGGAAGAGGATGTGCATGCAGCATGACAAATGATGACCACAATGGCTATTAGGAACGCAACGTTTTGTCAACTTTTTGTTGCATAACATAACGGTGTATTACAACACACAGAAAAGTACAAAAACACAGCTAAATATATTAACTTTGATTAAGAATGTAAGTTTAGAAAAACACATCAACATTCATCATTTAATTGATCAGTATCAACCACAAGGTAACAAAAAGGAAACAACTGACATATCATATTTAAATATATATTAATATATACACATATAAAATATGCATAACAAATGTGTATAATATATTATGTGATATATTATGTAAAGAATGGAGATACATTTTGTACAAATATTTTCTCTGTCCAACATTTTTGGGAAAATATACATACATATTGAACTTACTTTATGGCCCCTCATTTAGAAATATCTGCAGGATCATCCATGTCTGTTTGTCTATCTGTGTTTGTCTTTGTGTGCATTTGTGGGGCTGGGGGTGGTATTTGTGTACGTGTGTGTGTGTGTTTAAAAACACGTTGACACAGTAGATAGGAAAGGTGTATTTGAAAGTAACAAAAATTATCCAAATTACATTAAAACAAAACATCAGGGTCTTGCCCAAGGACCACCTGAAATTAGTAGTCAGGGATTGAACCAACAACCTTCTAAGCCCTTCTGGGGTTGTGTTCCATGCCAATGGGTTCTAAAGGGAGAGTAGGGGGTTCTAACAGACTCACATCCATATAGATGGAGGCAGTTTGGTCACAGTTTGGACTCTGGGAAGAGAATTTAACATATAGTTCATGTTTTGTAGTTGAATTGTCTTATAAACAATATTTTCTATTGTATTGATTGGTTAAATATTTATAGTTGTCTAACGTCTACATTTGGCATTTTAAAGAATAGTTATCAGGGGTAACAGAACGTGAATAGCAACATATTTGGAGAGTATAATGTTTAGGAAATTGGCTTACCTGGTCAGAATTAACTTTGAGGTTTTCTGTATGATTGTCTACAGAAAAAAGACACACACACATATAAATATAAATATATATATGTAATCGTTTTGTTTTATTTGTTCAAACTGGTGACAAATGTGACTTACTCTTTTTCCTCCAGCAAAAATAAATAGCCAGAATGATCATGGGAATGACAAAGACCAGCCGACAGAGGATGATTACTTTATTATAGTTTAGGTTGTTGTCAGGAATACCTGTCAACAAATAAAAACAGCGAAAGGGAATAAACAGTGGAACAACTTTATCATAAACATGCAGAAAACATAAATTCCTAAAGTAGCAATGCCTTGGACCCCATAGGGCAAGCGGAAAAGATATAGACTGACAACATGGCAAAGAACCACTGAGAGCGAAACATCACCAACAGAGCTGGATAACTGTGGAGAAGATGGCCAAAGACAGACAGAAGTGCAGGGACTTTGTTGCTGCCCGATGCACCGGCTGACTGAACGGGGATGAGTGAGTGATATATCAACATCATCCAACTCTAACTCAACTCCACTCTAACTTCAATGCTGAACTGTTGGAGGTCTGTTTTGGAATTCGTAATACCACTATGCATGGAGGTCCAGTGATGCACTGAGCCAAATGTAAATAAATGTGTCATTAATGATGAATGGCATTCTTTTTGAAGGGTGTTATAGAAGGCGCTGTATTCATTGGTTATGTGAGAATAAGCTTTACGCCGGCATTCAAAATAGTGGAAAATATAGGAAAATTTGCTAATTTCCCCTTCCCTAATAAATATTTTCTCAGATCTTACCAGCACCTTTTAAACACAAAGGTTTGATCTCCATCTTCTCCTTTGACCAGCTCACTTTGTTGCTATGGTTACAGATGACGATCGACCCATGTGACAGGTAGAGGTGGAGCGGGACAGCGGACTCTAGTGAATCTCCTCCATCCTTAGAGCAGGTTTGACTGGTGCACGTGAAGGTGGAGTTTAAAGAGTGGCCCTGAGTGCTACAGGTCACGGTCACATTACAGGATTCAGGACTGGGAGACACAGACGACACATTCAGGACCACTGGTGATACTTGCTCTGGAACAAGGAGATTTATATATCATTAAAACACAAACAAACAAACAGCTTGTATCGAATGTCTGTACTCTGTTTCAGTGGACATACCTTGAACTGTGACGTGGTATTCAGCAATAACTATATCTTTTGAACCACTATCTACTGCTTGGTAAAGTCCACTGTCATTCCATCCTAGGTTTTTTAATCGCAAAGAGTAATTATTTGTTGAAAACTCTGCCCTTTCTTCCAAGAAATTGTCTGTCTCCCCTCGGGGATGATGTTTTATTATATTGATTGAGGCGTTAAAGCGCCATAGAAAGCCACCGCCGGGTTTCGGCGTTTTTACTTCCAATAATAAATCCTTTCCCTTGAGCAAAAAGACTGTAGACAATTTATCTGTAAAACCTGTAAAAAATTGAATAAGATTACACAGAAAGTCATTTTATAATGTACATTTATTTGTCCCGCTATAGACGGGAACTAGCACAATGTCACTTTGGATAATGACAGCTATAAATCATCCTTTTTCACATAAAGAGATAGAAACTAATTTGATACAAAGAAGGTTTTAAACTGAGCCTACCATAACAAAGACAAATTCATACGACAGAAAATACAGAAAACATATTTTTGTTCGTAAATGTAAAGACGGGTGAAGTTAACTGTAAAACCGTTTACTTCTAACAATCAAAGCAATGGGCTACATATATCAGAGACAGAAGGTAGAAAATGAGTTTTTACCTTTTACCAAGGCTTTACCTTGTAGGCCTACGAACCAATAATTCAGTAGATACAGAGCATAGAGTAATATGGAGCAGAGATACATGTTTGATAGGCTTCTGTTGCGCTGTCTCGAATGAGGAAACAAGAGACAAGAGTAGAACCATTTGCATCGTATGGTGTGAAACGCAGAGGATACTTCCCCCTAAATACTTAGAACACAAGCATTTGGCCCAATAGGTGTCACATGCACATTTAAAGAGGTTATTTCCCCAAACAAAAGACACAAAAGAGGACAGAAGAGTGAAGCATTCCTATATGTGTGTATAGGAATCCCTCAACAGGGATAATATCAAATGAGAAAAGTTGATCTACAGGTGAATACATCTTTGAAAGCAATACAGAATGCTTGAGAGCCTTACTGCAATATATTCCATTATATTTTTAAATGTCCACTGCCTGAATTGTGTGTTTTCCATAACATAAATAAAGACATTTCCACCATAATGTGATGCAGCAAAGGCACACATTTGTGTAAAGAACGTCCCCAGAATGCAGGAAACAAGTGTTTGACGCTCAAAGGAGGACCCCCAGACTCCCTGCTTAATGTGTGCCCCACAATGTTCAAGTGAACACGCCCCTGAAAACGTGCAATAGCGGACCTCTGCAGACGTCTGCCTTGGCAGGTCTGCGCGAAGGCTGTTTTGTTTTTCGAAAAATAATACCCATAAAAAAAAGAGTCATTCCAATCATGCATTAAAGCGTCATTCCAAATGAGTAGTTTTTATATTTATATTAAATCATTTTTATAAATATTTTATATAAAATATATACGTAAAACATATATGTTGGTATTCTACTCCACGTAGATCATAAACCCTTGAATAAAAACGACTCATTGAAATCGCCTGAGAAATGTAAACCGTGAAGTGCTTTTTATCCATGCAGCTCCACAGCGCTCTTGTATTTCTCACAGTGCAGTCTTCATGGCGGCGACTCTGACGGCCTCTCCAAAGGCCAATGCGGCGTCTCTGCATATGTCTGTGGACAAGACGGTAAGCACACGATAAGCATTGCATTCAATAATATCGCCGAATGCTACCTGTATATTTCCATTGGTTTAAATACATTCATTCATATCACAAGTATGTATAGTTGTGATATGATCCATAATACACAGGGAATGTGACACCACAGATGTCCGACCCTGCAACGGGGAATACAGCGCAAACACAGAGATCAGTCAACGGGAGAACATTCTCTACAAAACAAAAAGATCATTTGTCCACGCGTGTCCAGTCATTTTTGAGTCAATATTTGTCCGTTACTTTTATTTTTGTTACTTCCAATGCAAGTACTTTTACCAAAAGCAATGCTGCTGTTTTATTTCCGTTGTTCGTTTACATCTGGACTTACCGGAGGGCAGATCCATTGTCATGGTTTAGAGGGAGAGTTAGAAGGAAACTAGATAAAGTGTCTGGGGTTGATTATTTTATAAATATGTCAGCCCCATATGTTTGGTTAAAATTTGGGTTAATGTATGCCCAGCATAAGAGGAAGCTTTCATTCAGAAACCATCTTCTTCTTTTTTTATAGTTGTTTTAAACAATGCAAGCAATCATACAAATCAATGTGTTTTAAAACTGTTAAAATACAAGCATATTTTTAAAGTTACTGTTCCATATACATCTTCAATCAGTTATGTTCTGAAATATACAATCAAATGAAATACAGTAGCTTGTGTTCAAGTTGTACTTCTTCTAGATTCCTTTGGAGGGTGGCAGTAGCTCAGGAGGTACAGCAGGGGGTTACTTGTAACCGTAAGGTCGCTAGTTCTGTCCCCGGCTCCTCCTAGCTGAGTGTCGAGGTGTCACTGAGCAAGTGACCTCACCCTAACTGCTCTTTACAAGCTGTCTGTGTGTGGTTGACACCGCTGTTGGTGTGTGTATGAATAGTTGTAAGTCGCTTTGGACAAAAGCGCCTGCTAAATAAATATAAATATAATATTTGTTCTACGTTAGTGTTATAATTTTTCTGCCTTTAGCCAGGATTAAACGGTGCATTGGCATGTAGAAAGTGCCTGCATGTGAAGTTTGTGAATAACTGACTTCCTGTGTTGTTGTTTTGTAGCGCTTCCTGTGTTGAAGACATGATCTTAGCTGCATTAGTTCTTGACAGAAATCCAAGACATCAGTTTCAATCCATTTTAAACATTCCATCACCATACGACCTAGCAAAGAGTTGTAATATAAACATATAAATATTGTACTTTTAAGTTCCATTAATGCATTTTCATTTGTGCAAATGTCTGCGTCTATGAGCTATGTGAGCAGCAGACAGCGTCTTCAGTCTGGTCAGTCTGAATAGAAAACAAATGGCACTCTGGACTTAACCGGCGCTGTCTTCTCCTGACTGACACTGAAACGGGTACAAGTCACGCCACAGTAAGTTAGGCTATTAGTAGGCTATAGGCTACCTACAGTAGGTTATGGTTAGTACAGAGACAGATACAATGACCATAAGGGGCTTTTAAAAAGACAAAACCAAAAAAACGAGTAATTCAGTTGCGGAGAGGAGAGGGCAGTGTACTCTAATGATAACAATTAAGGCCAACTCTGTAAACAACGCAAACATTGTTGTCATTCTCCCAACTGATAGCTAGATATGCCATAGCTGGTTAAAATAGCAAGAACAATAGCGTTACATATAGAGCCATAAAAACACTCAAGTCACTGACTATAAGCTTATTCCTGTGCGCGAGTGTGCATGGGTGTGTGCGTGTTTGAGCTCGTACATTATGCCACCACTGCATAAGTCAGTGCCCCACTTAGGCCACCCCAGTTAAAAAAAGACCAGCACAGATGAGGCTGAATCCAGCCAGCCAGCGAGGACTGCAGCGTGGGGCACCAGTTTTATGTTCAGACAAGAACCACACAGGGGGTTAGGTTACTGCACGTTACTTGCATCATTTCAACAGCCAGATACACATTCACAAGCTGTAAAACAGAACACACAATACACGGCAGTGTTTTGAAGTAAAACGGACTAAATAAATAGGACATAACATGTTCCCTCCGGTTCCCCCCACTAAGTCCCTGTTACGTAGGCCCTGTGCCACACAGGCGGGCCCAAGTTTCTCTGAGGTCTTGCTGGCTGTTGAGGGGGAAAGAGTGCAACCGGTGGGACGCCTGGCCCCACATCAGTTCCCAGTCTGGGCGGTCAGGAGAGCGTTTAAGAGAGAGATGGAGAGTAAGTAAAGGGTCCCTTAACTGTATGTACGGATGATTTGCATGCCAGCGAAGCCTATCTCCCCTACTCTTCCAGTGTAGAGATCTGTGCTCTGTGTGAACGGATGTAGGCCTGCTTCATCTTGGCCTCTGCAAACTCAACCTCTCTTAACCCTCTCCCAGAAAGGGCTTGTGTGTGCAGGATTGGGTTTCACTGCCAGGCGGTCCAATGGCAGCTTCATTCCACGTCTGATCAAAAGTATGGCTGCAGACACATCTGAAGTGGAGTGCTTTGTTGCTCGGATGGACAGCAGAGTTTGGATGAGCCTTTCCAAAATACGTTCCTTCTGCCAGGCAGGCCTGTATGCCATCCTGTATTGCCTTGCTCAGACGCTTTTGGTCTTCCTTCCTCTACCTTCCACATACACCTATTGTATCGCAGTGGTAAATGAGTGTGCGTGCGTGTGTGCATGCGTGGTTTCATGGCAGAGGAAGTGTTAATGCAAGCTGCATGAGAAACAACACTAAGATACTATGACCACAATGACTATTTGAAACTGAACTTCTTTTTTTTGTGAAACTGCACCCACAGTCCTGTGTGATTGGTTCGCATGTTGGTTCGCATGTTGTGTTTAAAAGAACTCAAAACAGGAAGAGAATTGTGGAAAATCAAGAGTTATGTTCAAAGTGTCAAGGTGAAATATGGTTTAATAGGGTATATGATAGTGATAGCATAAGTGGAAGGCCAAGTAGTAGTTGTAATGTTGTTGCTGTTTGATGTAAACTGAATCAAGCCAATTTGAAATTCCATGGCTTAACATGAATATATCATCTGCCTACCGACTCTTATCATTATCATCTATGTTAACATGCAAGACATGCACATTAGTCCCTATCAAACATGTACAAGAAGTGCATGTACAAGAAGAAACACAGATAGGTCTTTACATTTATTGCATTATTACGATGTATAGTGGTTGGTACATTCAAACCTACATGTATGATTTGTACACACATTAAGTTAATAGTCAACTGATGTTAACCGCAAAACATTGAGGAAGTCGAGCTGTCACTGCTGTTATCACAAACACAAGGCATGGTCGATTTCAAACGTTTTTGTAGCTGCTCCAATTTTGATTGTATGCTGTGATGTCTGAAACACTATTTGGTTGGAAAACATGAAGGCTTATTCAATTATATACACTATATATACACACTATACACAACATTACAGGTACAACATGGAATGGTGTAAACATAGGGAAGTACGAAAAAACAGCAAAATTACTACCAGTACAAATAAAAGAAATACACATTTGAACAAAAACAAATGTATCCGGGTCTTGCCCCAGGAAATCTTGACATGAGACTTAACAGTCAAGCTCTGCTGTAACGTGATTGGTGGAGCTGAACTACAATATATAAGGACTTCAGTTACAGCAAAGTAGGGCAGTTATCCTGAAGACAGGTTTGTGTGAAGAGGGATACAAAGTACCATATGACTCCATGGAGGAGGGCTAGGCCCAATATGATTCTAACTCCAGGCGGGCATACAATAACCATTCTATTGTAGACCCAACTGGTGCACACATCTTCAGTTTATCCCTTCCCACCAGGGACTGAGTGGACCAGCACAGACGAGGCTGAGTCCAGCCAGCGAGTGGGGACTGCAGTGTGGAGCACCAGCATTATGTTCAGACAAGACCCACACGTTTACCTTACCGCATTTCAACAACCAGATACACATCTACAAGCTCTAAAACAGAACACACAATACCAGTCTGTGTAACCACGACAGTGTCTTTGAATTAACAATGACTTGCGCTAAGTCAGACATAAGAATGTCGTCAGTCCGTCCGTCCCCGTCCGTCCCCGTCCGTCCCCGTCCCCCAGGTGGGCCCCAGTTTCTCTGAGGTTGAGGGGGAAAGGGTTCAACCAGTGGGACGCCTGGGCCCACATCAGTTCCCAGTCTGGAGGTCAGGAGAGGGTTGAAGAGAGAGATGGGGCCCCTAACTCTGTGGAGGCATGAAATGCATGCCAGCAAGACCCATCATCAAGACGATAAGCAGCAGACCCAGGTTTCTGAGCCACCTGAAGAGCCTCTGAACTCTAGAACTGCAGCTTATTCTGACGATGGGCCTGTATATATATATACACATACATACATACATACATACATACAAAACATTTAGAAAATAAAGAATGCAGAGACATTAGTAAAAAATATTTAGATTGTCCTTTGTATTGTAATATGTATTCTTACAAATTACATACATTTTGAAAATGCCTGAACAAATTACTTGAAACATGTTTCAACAAATGACCCCCCCATACTTCTGTGCTAAGCCACTAAATAAATAAAAAAACACTATTGATATTCCAAGGTGTTACAAGATACCACAATGTAGATGTGCACAAAATGCATGGTCCAATGTTAAGTGATGAAAAAAAAAACTTTTAGGTGTATTACACCAATGGTTATTAAGCTGTATTGATAACTAATTCTACATATTGTTTTTATTTTATGTTTGCAGAAAACAGGAAGTACCAAACGGCATAGTTGAGAGTAACAGTACAAACATAACCCAATAAAACTAACATCAAAAGCAGAAACCGGTATCATCCTGCCGAAGGACACTTGACATGTAGAAGCCAGGGATTGAACCAGCAACCTTCTAAGCACTTCTGGGCTTTTCAACCTGAGCATAAATACCTTCGGGTAAGGCTGTTCCAGGGTGAATGGGTTGTAAAGGTAAAGAAGGGATTTCTAACAGACTGTAGACGGTGGGAGACTGGTCATAGGTTGGACTCTGAAAGAACATTTAATATATATGTTTGTTGCATTGTTCAGTTATCTTATAAACAAGAAGTACCAATTAGCATTTTATTTACATGTTATATATGTATAGTTGTCTTACATATGTGTGACAGATTTGGTTTGAATTATCATTGAAGTATAACGTGTAGGCAATCAGCTTACCTGGTCATCGCTACCATGAAAATAGATTACACGTTTATCTTTATGGTGGTTGCCTGAAAAAAGGATACCAAAAATTATATATATATATGTGACATTGTATTTAATGCAAACTGGTGACAAAAGTGTAACTTACTATTTTTCCTCCATTTGTAATAACAAAAACCCAGAATGCACAATACAAAGAAGATCGACAGACAGCTTGCAGTGACAGTTGATTGAATTGGGTTGATGCCTGTCAACAAACAAAAACAGAAAATGGAACAACTCTACCGTTGTATATCATCAAATAGAACAGTGTCTACTCTGACTACAATTCGGAAATGTATGATGTCAGATGTCTATCTCTAAAAAATGCTTTAACATTGTTTACATATATTAGAGGTACTGTAGGCAATTTTCTTTGTGTAGTTGGTTAGAAATGGCATAGCCATCCGTCAGCTATTAGTGAGTGAAATGTTTTGAGTTGACGGCGCCCATGGCTCTGTATAAGACTATTTAGATTTCAGGCTTCCCTGATTGGTTCAAGAAATAAATCTTGCAGGTGAATCACAGGTGAGTGAAATGTCACACATCTCAATTTGTGGAGACACTGAAACGGGGGGAGACCTGTTTTGGTTGTTTCGTTTCAAAATCTCTCTCTCTCTCTCTCTCTCTCTCTCTCTCTCTCTCTCTCTCTCTCTCTCTCTCTCTCTCTCTCTCTCTCTCTCTCTCTCTCTCTCTCTCTCTCTCTCTCTCTCTCTCTCTCTCTCTCTCTCTCTCTCTCTCTCTCTCATCTTACCTACAGCAACTTTAATGCCACACAACCAATAAAGTCACTGGTGTTTTAGGCTTCTTAATTTCTCTATGCATGCTTGTCCAATCATACACTGAGACAAATGTATTTACATTTGTAATTTCCATTTGTCCAATCAATATTTTCCCCGATCTTACCAGCACCTTTTAAACACATAGGTTTGATATCCATCTTCTCCTTTGACCAGCTCACTTTGTTGCTATGGTTACAGATGACGATCGACCCATGTGACAGGTAGAGGTGGAGCGGGACAGCGGACTCTAGTGAATCTCCTCCATCCTTAGAGCAGGTTTGACTGGTGCACGTGAAGGTGGAGTTTAAAGAGTGGCCCTGAGTGTTACAGGTCACGGTCACATTACAGGATTCAGGACTGGGAAACACAGATGACACATTCAGGACCACTGGTGATACTTGCTCTGGAACAAGGAGATTTATATATCATTAAAACACAAACAAACAAACAGCTTGTATCGAATGTCTGTACTCTGTTTCAGTGGACATACCTTGAACTGTGACGTGGTATTCAGCAATAACTATATCTTTTGAATCACTATCTATTGCTTGGTAAAGTCCACTGTCATTCAATCCTAGGTTTTTTAATCGCAAAGAGTAATTCTTTGTTGAAAACTTTGCCCTTTCTTCAAAGAAATTTTCGTTCAGCCCTCGAGAATGATGTTTTATTATATTGATTGAGGTGTTAAAGCGCCATAGAAAGCCACCGCCGGGTATCTGCGTTTTTAATTCCAATAATAAATCCTTTCCCTTGAGCAAAAAAACTGTAGACAATTTATCTGTGGACCCTGTAAAAAAAATAAAGATTACACAGAAAGTCATTTTATAATGTACATTTATTAATTTATTATTACTAATTCGATACAAAGAAGGTTTTAAACTGAGCCTACCCTAACAAAGTGATTCATACGACAGATAATACAGAAAACATTTTCGTTCATAAATGCGGATGTTGTAGAGACGGATGAAGTTAACTGTAAAACCGTTCACCATATCGTTTCGTTCGTAAATGTAAAGACGGATGAAGTTAACTGTAAAACCGTTCACTTCTAACAACCAAAGCAATGGGCTACATAAATCAGAGACAGAAGGTAGAAAATGAGCTTTTCCGAAGACTTTACCTTGTAGGCCTACGAACCAATAATTCAGTAGATACAGAGAATAGGGTAATATGGAGCAGAGATACATGTTTGATAGGCTTCTGTTGTGCTGGCTCTGAGGAAGTGAGACAAGAGTAAAACCACTTGCATCGTGGCGTGTGTGACTTCCCCTAAATATTGAGGGCGACCTGAAATGTCATTCGTCTTCCTCATACAATGGATAGTCATATATTTTCGTTTTACTATATTATTAAATGACCTCAAAACATTTGATTAAAGATGAACTCCTTTTGTAGCATCCCCGGCTGAATGATGGTCTGACTGACTGATGGTTGCCAAGTGTTTATTTTTGAGCAGACGACACTGTAGCTCCCTGAGATCCGTGAACACAACGTAAAAATAAACGTATTCATATTCTATTCACATTATGATAATAGCCTTAATGTACTACTGCGAAAATAATACAGTAACCTCTTAATAAGTCATAAGTCAAATATAGCGGACTTGATTGCCTAAACACAATCAAATTAAACTCAGCAAAACTATAAGAAAAGATCACAATATGACTAAAACATTAAACACCATAGGAAACAAAATAAGGACAAACCTTGTGCGCTTATCAGCCAGGTGCTAAATGAACAACTAGCCAACAGTTTAAGTTTTACAACCACAATTAAC
>JACYXH010000475.1:230000-384207 GCA_026745465.1 Lota lota | reverse complement strand
ATTCGTTTACATCTGGGCTTACCGGGGGGCAGATCCATTGTCATGGTTTAGGGGGAGAGTTCGAAGGAAACTAGATAAAGTGTCTGGGGTTGATTATTTTATAAATATTTCAGCCCCATATGTTTGGCTACACATGCCTTTCTCTTTCTTGGTATCTATAAACATCTTATTGTTTTTGAGTTGTTGTAAAATTGTCAATAGATGCACACATGGGAGCTTGTGACCTTGCGATTTAGTTCCGATGGCTAGAAGTTGGTTTAATGTATGCCCGCCATAAGAGGAAGCTTTCATTCAGAAACCATCTTTTTTATTGTTTAAAACAATGCAAGCATTCATACACTGTGTTTAAAACTGTTAAAATACAAGCACCATTTTAAAGTTACTGTTCCATATACATCTTCAATCAGTTATGTTAAAATATTTTTATTAACTCTACGACTCAATCCACGAATGTGCATAAACTTAAAGTGCTACCCTTGACTGTTTAAAAGCAATGACGATACTAACAGTAAACAAATACACAAATGAAAGTCATACCGACACCATTCTGAAATATACATAAAATAAAATACAGTAGCTTATTTTCAAGCTGTACTTCTTCTAGATTCCATTACTTCTACATTAGTGTAATCATTTCTCTAAAGTGCTTTAACTATAATCTTACAGTGCATTGCCATGTAAGAAGTGCCTGCATGTGAAGTTTGTGAATAAATGACTTCGTGTAATGTTCTGTAGTGCTTGCTGTGTTGAAGACATGATTTTAGCTTCATTAGTTCTTGACAGAAATCCAAGACATCCTTTTCAATGCATTCTACACATTCCAACGCCATATAACCTAGCCTAGGTTTCTAGTATTTGGATCAATATATAAATATACTCCTTTAAGATCCATTGATGCGTCTTCATGTGTGAAATGTCTTGTGATCTCAGATTGTGTGTGTGTGTGTGTGTGTGTGTGTGCGCGCACCCCCCATTAATGTGTTGGCAGTGTGGCGTAAGATGCGGTGGTAAGTGCGGGGGTACGCCCAGCAGCAGCAGCAGCAGCAGCAGCACCCTCCCCCCCCCCCCCCCCCCCCCCCCCCCGCCCCGTCAAACGTTACTGATGCGTACGCTGAGCGGGCCGCTGTCCCGGACCCGCCCCTGATCCTGAGCCCCCTGCCGGTAGCTCTGCTCCAGGCGGATCTTGTCCGGGTCGGTCCCCTCCGGCACGGACCCTACCCTGCCGCCCTGGTAGCCTGGCTGAGGGGGGGGCTGTGGTGGAGGCGGTGACGGATTAGGGCCCGGGGCGGGCGATTTGAAAAAGGGCGTGGTCTTGGTTTTGGCCACCTTGTCGAAGAAGGCGAAGTCGGCCACGTACTTCCCCGACGGGGAGAGGGAGACGACGGGCGGGAACTCGTAGCCCCACAGGATCTCGTCGGGCAGGTAGGAGGTGCGCACCTGGCAGGTGGCTGAGGTGGGCTCCACCGTGGCGCTCAGGATGACCAGCAGCTCAAAGTCGGCCAGGTCGGGGTCCGTCCATCCGCCGTCTGGGGGGGGGGGGGGTGGGGGGGGGGGGAGAGAAGAGGAAAGCCCTGGTGACAGAGGTCATCGTCACTGAGGAAAGACTGGTCCAACGCAGGATACGCAAGGAACAGTCCAATAAAATAAAAGGGCAACGTAAGAAAATGTAGACAGGATATTCTTTGTAAAACGTTGGAAGATAATTTGCTCACTGCAGTGAGATAACCGATGGCTCTCTATGTTTAATCAAATGTTATGCTACGTCAGATGTCAATAGGCAAATCAGCAATCGCTTCCATCTGACAACGTCAATGTATGGAAGTTGAAGTTGCAGTGACTCCTCTGAGGCATTTGGACAACATGAAAAAGAACGGGACCTGAGTATTATTATAGTATTGTTTTAGTAAAAGGGACAAAATAGCATATATTACTATGTTTAAGATCCTATCATACACACTCACAGGTTTTAAACAAAACAGTAAACAATTTCGGTGACACTGGAACTTTAACATAACCATTTTATTCATAGTCAATTGCCCAACAGGGGAAGTTTCTGTGTATTTATATTCATTTAGGGAAGTTGCAGTTTTT
The DNA here is from genome assembly GCA_026745465.1 of Lota lota. Lineage (NCBI taxonomy): Eukaryota > Metazoa > Chordata > Actinopteri > Gadiformes > Lotidae > Lota > Lota lota. The sequence goes on along the minus strand of JACYXH010000475.1, from coordinate 382,116 downwards.
GCAAAACATCTTAAAACTTCCATAAAGTTCTTTGACACACAAAAACGTGGTAATGTGTCATTTATGAGATTCAATATCGTAATCTATGCCATTTTGTCAATGTTACTAAAGTAAGTAATATTATTTCAATAAAACATGTGTAAAACTTTTGTTTTTGTAAGTTTGTGATCATTCTATTCTGCACATTATATTGCCCATACACAACTACCGTACTAGGTTAAAAAAAAAAGTATCACAAAGTTGGCTTGGGTTGTAATCATGGGAATAACACGTCCCGCCTCCTTGCTAGAACTCTTGCTAGAAATGCATATTTTGCAAAGTCATTTTGAGCTGAAACACAGTGTTCACTGACAAATTTAGTTCTCACTCCCAGTAGTTTCTGAGTTCAATTCTACATTAGGCTGATACTAGGCAGAGTTACTGGCAGCTTTTAGATCTTTTCAGACAACAATGAAGTTCCACACTGAAAGAAAACACCATATCTATCAAGACAAAGAAAGCTTTAGCGACAGCTAACGAGTGATAGCTAACAAATGCTAGCGCATATCAGTAAAATAGATACTGTGACCTCTGGCCTTGGTACTTTCTCCATTGAAATGTCTATGCTGAATACTGTTCCATGTATTTCTATGGGGACATTTTGATCAATCAGCAAAAAACATATTTTCATTTATAACTCGGCACCAGTTCCCAAGTTTCATGATAAATGTAATAGCACACTGCACTGGACATGGCCCAGCTTTGGTTTTGGCATTGATTAAAGGGGTCATATTAATTCATTTGGGGGTAAAACAGTATTTGTTGTAAATCATGCTTATTTTTGTATAAGGTTGTAAGAGGAAATAACCAGGTTCCAGTCCCCCCTAAATGCATGGTACGCCATCCACATCCAGGGCTAGAGCCTAACTGTTTGAATCCCTACAGCCTGCTGGACATCCACAACATTTATAGAGCTGAATAAGGACCTTTGGGGCATAGAACAGAAGAGTGATTTTGTATTAATTGCAATGATATTTAACTGTCTAAAATTAAATCATAACAGTGAAATTTCATTATACCACAGGACCCAAATAATTTGTGACGAAATTAGAATTAAATGTTTTTCTCAAAATCACTTTAATGTTTACCAAATGTAACAAACTTTCAGCTGTAGCTACTTAGGAAGGAATGTCAGGGTTGTCATCCCGTCTTGTGTGGTACCCCGGAAAAGCCAGGAGATTCCTGATCCGGCTGGACAGTATGTTGGCTTCCGACTGCCCATTGACTGAAACGGGAGACATGGTGGGCAACAACGACCTCCTTTGAGGGTACCTCATCATATAGGGATGACAGGTCTTGGGTACTGAGATCGTCTGAAACGCCTCATCAAATGGCGTTGGGTCCTCAAACATACCATCGAGCCTCATCAGGTCGTCCATGTAATCTGTAAAATATAGCATTCAAATAGTCACTTTACGTTTTTAAACAAAGTACTTTTTGAACACACTTGAATAATGTTTAAAATCTTGTGATTGGAAAACCATCGCCATATTTCTACACATTTTAGGCCAATGTGGGCCTAAAGCTGATTAGCAAAATCATTTAAACACTAGCAAGTTAGCCGAGGCATACAGCTGACTAACCAAAACGTTTGCACACAATAACGGAAGCTGACAAGTTAGCAGAGGCCTACAGCTGACAAACCAAAATATTTGAGACCAATAACCTGAGATAGCAAGTTGTTCGAAGCCTACAGCTGACTAACCAAAACATTGGAACACAATAACGTTAGGTATCTTTCACACTCGGTTGTAGCTACCTTGTTTGTTTTAAACAGAGCAAACCCACAACTAATAAAGCATACTTACAGGTTGTGATCCTGACTCAGGTTGAGACACTCCAGTAGTAACTGTGCCCGGATCAGCAAGCAGTCCTCCGTAAAATGAAGTGAACGCTCAAAAATAATTTTAACCATTGATTCTTCATTTAGTCTTCCTTTGGAATTCCATACAAAGGGAATTTGCCTTCACACTGATGACAGCAGCATCTTGAGATGGCGCTGGAGATGACGGGGGAGGGCGAAACTCCCCCTGGCGTGGACTTTGAGCTTTGTAGCTTAGCAGAACTTATACATGGATAAAGAAAGCTACATAACACACTAAAGGAAAGGGAAAAACCGCAAAAGCATATTATGACCGGTTTAAGTACGGTGGCCGAGACGTGTTGAACGAACAGAATATCCAAAACTACCAGCAATCGCACCCCTCCTGCTGACCACGATTGTGAGGACATTTCTTCTAATCTTACCCTTGGCGGCCCAGGCTCTCAAAGGGCTGCTGTCATCAATGGTGTGGTAGAAGGTGAGGGGTAGGATGAGGAAGGGACTGTCGCTGGATGTGTCCACCTGGAACGGCACATTCCTCTGGTCCAGACGCACCGTCTCCCCCTCCTTGGTCAGTGACGACTGAAGTAGCTTACCTGTTACCTGGAAGGGAGGAGTGTAATTGTTGAGAAAACCTTTTGAAGCTTCACAACAAGCACCGTTGAAGCCACAGAGTACCAATGTAGTACATTGAGAAAATGGAATGAATGGAAAGGAAGCTGCTGACATTTACATGGAAATCCCCTCTGGTTTAAAGGACTAACTCCAGATATATGAATGATCCAATTGCCAACCTTATTAGATTGCATTCGATTTTTTTGAATACTTTTGAATCCATTTTCTAGATGTTTTTTCTCCTGCCTATATTGGCGACCTGCCCAAATATCTCCCAGGACAAGCCGTCGGATCCTCACTCCCTCCTGCTAGCCGTCCCAAACACGTGAACGATTTTCTTTATGTTTTCAAGCTGCACTCTCGGATTGACTGATGTAACTTAATTTCTTCTATAGACAACATGATATTCAAGCTAACATTAGGACCACATCTTTGTAGTACTAACACCAGTTCTGACTAGTTTCTTCTACACAGAGTGGTCAACACAACACCATATACAGTTTTATGGGTTTGAGATAAAAGTCAGACCCTATAGGCGTGGCTTCTTTAACATTCCACCCATGCCAAGACAGACTGAAGATTTACCTGGGTAAATCAGATCCTGTAGGCGTGGCTTATTTACCATTCTGCCCATACCAATATAGACTGAACTTTACCTGGATTTCGGGAGATGCTTTATGAACCGCCTCCAGAGTGAACGTTTGTTTACCTTGTATCTCTGAATAAACCACGTGTTGAACATTTACCACTCTCTGAGTCATATGGCTTATTGTTGTGATTTAACTGATAGGCCTATGTGACTTTATAAATAAATACATACATCTTCCAAATGCTTAATGCAGCCTGAGATTAAACTAATGTCTGTCTGCCTGTCTTTAATTAGCGCTGAAATAGCCGGGTAAATAGGCTCAGCTTGGTTGTGGGTGTCGGCGGGGGATCGGCCCTTGCGCAGCCCCCAAACACACAGATACACTCACACACACACACACACACACACACACACACACACACACACACACACACACACACACACACACACTCACCTGGCATCCTAACAGAAGACTCTTGCGCATGTTGGCTACCCTGATCATGAGGCAGGGGCGACCCTCGTTGGTGGACACCACGGCATGCTGGGAAAACTTCACAGTTTCAGCACGCTTCTTCGGCCGCGCCACCTGATGGTAGAAAGACACATTGACAAACCCTGCTAATCTCCTTGAAAAAAGAGAAGTAAATACGGTTATGGAGATGCTTGCAGCCTGACAAATGACCCAATCAATACTATGCCACGTTTGAGCTAATGTCTATGGGATTTAGAAGTGGTCGTGTGGATACGTTTAATATTCTAGGTGGATCTCCAGCGTGGAAAAACTGCATCATGGTGCAACGCATCTTGCTCAATGGTTTTCCAGCCTCCGCCATGGCTTTTTTTATGTATTTATATATATAAAATGAATAATAATAATTGTATATATATATAAAAAATCATAATAACACACATATATATATACACATATATAAACTGAATCCCTACGACCTGCCTTGACTTAAACCCCTGGTGCTAGAAATTTCACCACAGCGCATCTGGACCTAAACCCCTGGTGCGAGAGGTTTCACCACAGCGCACCTTGGCCAGAAAGGTGCCGGTGATAAAGATCTCCATCACCATGGTGATGACCAGCTGGATGATGAGGAGGAGGATGGCCGCGGGACACTCCTCGGTGATGCAGCGGAAGCCGTAGCCGATGGTGGTCTGGGTCTCCAGGGAGAACAGGAAGGCCCCGGTGAGGGTCTGCATCTGCATCACACACGGCGTGTGATTGGACGGGGGATCAAACTCTGGAAGTACAGGAGTGGAGAATCATCTTGCAGGTTGAGACTCATGGAGAGATAAAGAGAGGGGGAGAGAGAGAGAGGGAGAGATAGATTCATACAGAGAGACGTAGAGATACACTGAAAGAGAGAGAGAGGTGGAGATAACACTGAGGTCGAGAGAGGGAGGGGGAAATTGATATAAACAGAGAGAGAGAGCTAGAGTGAGAGGGGGAGTGCGAGAAAGAGAGAGATCGATTAATACACTGAGAAGGAGAGAAAGAGATATAAACAGAGAAAAAGAGAGCCAGAGAGAGAGGATAGATAGATACACTGAGAGGGGGAGAGAGAGAGATAGGCAAGGATATATAAGGCAAGCTAATTATATATAACCATTCAAACACAAGGCCATTCATAGTGCTTTACAAAAAGAAGAAATACCATCCGCATTAAAAGGACAATCATTAAAAGTTAATAAAAAAAGGTATAAAAAAACTACAAATGTCTTTCGCTCTCTCTTTGCATATGTACATTATATGCATAGATGCATATATCTATGCATAGATACATATATATAAAAAAACGGTCAACAACTTTTTCTGGATCTGAGATAATGGCAGCTGATAAGAGACGATTCCCTGATCAAGAGCATAGACTCCATGCTCCGGGTTAGATAACATAGCACACCATAGCATAAAATCTCCTTGTTGTGTAGTTGAGAACATCACCCCTGCAAGGAAACAATAAGCCATGAACTTACCACAGAAACTACACTGAAAATAAACGATGACCTTATTTCGTGACACAAACCATGATGTGACAGACATCCACGTGTCAGTTTAACAGGAAACGATACTGCTTTTTCTTTCACTGTTCCAACTGTCAACTGCTTACTGGAAACGCTTTCCGATCAGCCCTCAGCCCCGGCCTTTCTCATGCTCTGTACAGTGTCTGGGAATTTGTATTTATTTCAAGTATTTCCATTTCAGGGAACCCTTTAAGCGTTACTTTGTAATATACTTAATTCATATGTGAACAACTACAAGTACTTGATAGAATGTGCTATAAAAGTGATGATTTATACCTGAAATCACCCAATGATTACCATAATAAACCCTCATGGCAACTTGAATATTTTTACTTGAAAAGTAATTTATTTCTTAAATATATACAATAACTAACCCTTTGTATATAAAGTGCTCTAAAACACTATCGTTGGCCAACTCTAAGGCTACAGTGACTGAGGTTGGGTGGGGATTTGAAAAGAGAGGAAGGAGTGATTTCTTTCAAACTGTTGACTGGAGCTAGCTTGAAATAGCAAATCTCGCATATATTACCTTTAAGATATTTCTAACTATATGCTATGTTTCTCCACTTCTACTGCATCCTCACCCAACAGGTCACCGTGGACCAGGGCCACCAGATACCAGAGCACACCGAAGAGGAACCAAGTCCCGGCAAATGTGGCCGTAAACAGGAAGAACTTGTAGCGCCACTGCATGTCCAGGAATGTGGTCCAGAGGTCCCGCATGTAGAGTGCACTCCGGCCGCTGATGTGCTCGATACGCACGTTGCTTCGGCCATCTTTGGACAGCACACGCCTCCTCCGCCTCAAGGTCCCGGCCCCTCCAGACACGCCACCACCCAATAAGGGCTTCAGAACATCTGTTTGCGTTTGGGAGTGGCAAACCTTCTGAGAAGAGATGCTACGAGAGGATGGGGGTGTGGCAGATGTCATCTGGCCAATAAGAAGGAAAGACATACAAAAAATGTCACTGCCTAATGTCTTAAAGAGTAAACAAGAATACCAATATAACAGCTCCGAAACATGGCATCAAGTACAGTTAATGCCGACTAGACATATATGTTAAGTAACAACAAAAATGCCACTCTCCCAGAAGTTTTAAATAAGCATATTATAAAAAACACACACCATATTAACTGGATTAAATAGTAAATTAATAACAAAAGGAATAATTTAAAGGTGTAGTATGTGAATTTGCCAGAATGTGCAAATGTGTATTTTTTATTACCATTTCTTTAAACTCTAATTACAAAACATTGCATAATTATAGATAAAGCGTTGCGATGTGCCATAAGAGGATTTATTTCCCTGAGTGACAAGAAGGATTTATATTAGAATAAATTGTGGTCGGGTCACTTGTTCTACACAAGTCCAAAGAGCTGGAACAACCAATGAGCGACGACACAACAAAGCGTGTGCACCAACCATGGATGTATAAAAGGAACCATTTAACTGGCTTGCATTACTTTGCAATGGCACAGCGACAGCAGGACAAGAAGATTCACAATCTACCTTTGCTTTAAAGGCTTACACTGCCGAAACAGCCAGAAAAAGAGGTGGAATGGGATGTTGTGTAAAAATTAAGGCTTCTGAACATTCAAGTAATAAAGTATTGCTGGTGATGTGAATGCATGTTTATTTATGCAATATTGCTACTGGTCGTTTTTAGCAGTTCGCCATCTTGACTGAAACTCTGCGAAGCGGCGTTTCCTAGTGCACGTTAATGTTCATAGAGCAAGGTGAGAGAGACCTGGTGGGCGGGGCGGAAGGACAATGAGATCAAAAGGAACGGCCTTTCAGGATTTCAAATGTGTAGATACTGCAGCTTTAAGTAATTCAGAAGTTGGTAAATAAATGTGTAAATCATTTTGTAATGCTACATGCATTCATTCAAGGTTTTCTAGCATCTTGTACAGAGAATGTTGCCTAGTCCTGTTATTTTAAATGTTCCCATTCTCATTTGTTATTTAAAGAATTAAACAGGACATGATGTAGATGAACAGATAGTCCTTTCTACAATTTCAACACTCAGGAGTGTGAATGAGTAGTAGGCCCATTTATTGGCAGTTGATAGTGACTTATTGAAATAAGGCTCATAACATGTAATTTGTTTTTATCAACTGGTTGTTGGTGGTAATAAGAAGGTCTGTGATTTTTTTTTTCAAGAATTCCAGTGATGTATTGTATCATTTTATGCTCATCATGAGTGTGATTTGTTAGAAAGACCATAGCCATCTGTCAGCAATATAAGTAAGTCAAATGCTCTGTGAGAATATCTGTTCCGGTTGATTGCCTCCTCTGTATGAGCCAATTTAGATTTTAGACAGCCCCCTAATTTTTGACCAATCAGGACCATCTCTTAACTGATTGGTTCGGGAAATCCATCTTTCCTGTCAATCACAGGTGTTCGAATGCAACACTTCTAAAATGCGGAAACATACAATGGGATGAAGCAGAGATGGATGGGGTGTTTTTATTTTTTCAACTTCTGTGCTTTTCCTGGATTTTAAAGTTAGCAAATATGTTAAGTATTATCACACACAAACACTGCAGACACAAACTGTTGTCCCCAGAGACAGACAGGTTGCTGGCCCATCCATCCCATTGATAAATCCACTTACGTCCCACGCATCAGGGAACCCGGTGCAGCATGGCATGGAAGAGGGGAAGAAAAAAGGCGATAAGAAGGTAGATTAAATACAGAGAGCAGGAGAGAGAGAGAGAGAGAGAGAGAGAGAGAGAGAGAGAGAGAGAGAGAGAGAGAGAGAGAGAGAGAGAGAGAGAGAGAGAGAGAGAGAGAAAGAAAGAGAGAGAGAGAGAGAAAGAGAGAGAGAGAGCGGGGGGGAAGAGGAGATGATCTTAGATTTAGGACAGAGATGGACATTATTCCAGAAGACAATCAATAAAGCCTCTTTTTTGTGGGTTACGAGAAAGGAGAAATCAGAACAAGTGAACGAAGCAGTAGGAATCTTTGTGTTAAAGTAGGTTGTTTATCTTGATAAAACATCCCACCTCCCCCTTCAAGGGGATTCGGGGGTATAAGTTGGGTTTCGTGGCAGTGAGGCCTTTAAATGGACAAAGACTAGAAACTAGAGAAGGCGCTAAGCGTTTGCTAGGATGAGGGCCAAGGTTCGGCTGCACCTGCCTCTCCTACAGCTCTGTTCTTCGCTGTTTACAGGTTCCCCTCTTGTTTTCTTTACCCGAAGACCGTTGCCGTTTCTTTGCTTCAATATCCGGTTCTCTTTCTCTTGCACACTTTCCGTGCGCAAGTACCAATTCATGGGCAAAGTAAATCAAAAATGAATGAACCAAAAACAGATCACCGACAATGTAGGTCAAAGCTTGCATAATCTATTATCAGTGGCATCCCTTTTGTGCGGGCACAAGCCCCCCCCCCCCCCCCCCCCCCCCCACACCAAACCCCTACAAAGATTTCCTAATTACAATGACGGCATTGAGAAAAAACCCTCGCTTTTACTAACTCGTGTTTTGCTCTCGGTCAATCACCACTCTCTCACACACACACACACACACACATTCACAATAAACACATGGACAAACGCTAACCGACTTTGTTTGGAAGGCGCGTAATTGTTTCAGAGTGCTACACAAGAAACTATGTGGATTTTTTTTTTAATGAACCCAAGAAAGAGATGCCACACTGACCTCTCCAGAACTATATATTCCATCTCCATGTCGACGCGTCACCTTACTCTACCGCGCTGTCCCAGTTGTGCTCAACACGATGGCTGCATCAAAAGTTTTTCTTCTCTCTCTAAGCTAGAAATCATGCGTTTTTCTTATTTTCTCTGCATCTCTCTCTCTCTCAGCCTCCCTCTCTATCTCTTTCTATCTCTCTCTTCTCCCTTTCCTCTGTGAACACAGGAATGCTTTGTTTGCAAGAGAGATGAAAGAAACAAAAGACGCCATTGACAAAAACGACTGTATACCCATCCGTCCCTATGATTGTGTGTGTGTGTGTGTGTGTGTGGGGGGGGGGGGGGGGGGTCATAGAAAGAGAGTATGTGTGTGGCTTGTATGTGTGTGTGTGTGTGTGTGTGTGTGTGTGTGTGTGTGTGTGTGTGTGTGTGTGTGTGTTCATACGTGGATTCATGTGAATGTATTTCATATTCATGAGTTTGCGTGTGATTGGTGCATGCGTGTCTGTATTTTGTCAAGTTATCTAAGAGTCTAAAACATTGTCTATGTGTATGTACACACTAGCCTGTGCGTGTGTGTCACAGAGATCTCTGACAAAAGGCCCTCGTTAGTATTCAAGTGTGGAATAATCCCCTCCACCTCTTTCTCTTTATATCGCTCTCTCACTCTCTGTCACTCACACATTATCACACACACACACACTCATTCTCACCACCACATATTTCCTGTTGAAGTTATAACTTTGCTCACTTTATAATCTCCCCTACACACACACAACCGCACACACACACACACACACACACACACACACACACACACACACACACACACATTCATACACTTGAGGCCTACATTTACAGCAATAACAATATCAACAAACAAAAAACATAAACCCTTTTTTGTTTCAGCATGTGAATTGTAATGCTATCAAGAAATGAAAAGTTTCCAAAATGTGATCACATTTTGGCCCACTGGGCTAAACTATAATACAGTGGATGACACACTATTTGTTATGACTAACCATTTCCCCCCATTGACTAACCTTATGAACTGTCCCAAAATCATATCCTCTTTCAACCAATGGATCACCCAGAGGCTGAAGGCTACCCTTGATCACATGGTATGCATCAGAAGTGAATATATGCTCAGTTGAACACCGTTGCGTTGTTACAACTATCAAGACGGGAAAAACGAATCCATTTATTTTAAGTATATATATATACAGTATATATTTGAGACCCCTGAGGAAAAGGTTGTAAATCAATGTGCTTTTCCCCCTTTATTTCTTTGTTTAAATACATGATATAGTAATTAATACACAATTATGTATATATGAGATATAACTCCAATGAGTCTTACTCGTGATCTTTACGAATGCATTACTTACGCATCCCTTTTATCTCCATGTATCTTTATCTTTTGCAAAAACTTTTTTTGCAAATCTGTATTAAATAAATAAATAACGTTACAATAAATTATTTATGAAATCTGATACCCTATGAAGATTTGTTTTGCATATCTCTTTATTAGAATGCATACACATGTAATAATACAATGCCAGTAGTATATGGAATGAAAGGAAACAACGTGGGAGAAACCCCATAGGCCTACAATACAATCCCAACTAAAACTGTCTGTACCGTCAATACAAACAAAGTGCATTGCTTACCTGCGTGAATGGTACTCACCTTCTTTTCTTTTGTTACAGGACTTTTGCTTGAGCCACTGGACTGTGCAGAATAAGACTTTAGTTACGTTGGATCCCTAATCACATGTCAGGAGACGTTGAGCCTGTCCACAAATGGGTTAGCATTGTGTTGCGACGCAAAGCCTTTTCTCATTCGGGTACCAAAACCTGCAGGATCAATCGGACCGAGAGGGCTTGATTACTTGTGCAGGCTTACTGTTCGGCCACATTGACCCGCCATTCAAAGGACTGATGAAGACACCCCTGCAGGCTCAGGGTTCCCGGTGCTGACTGGAAGCCCACGCGGCCACTCGCAAATTCTCTCCAAAGTGACAGGATTCAGATATATAAGAGGCCTCTTGCTCTCTTCTTTCTCTCTCTGTACCTCTCTATCTCTCTCTCTCTCTCTTGTTTTCTTTCTCTCTCCCTCTCCCCCTCCATCGCTCCCTCTCTCTCCCTCTCTCTCTCTTTCACTGTCTTTCTTCCCTAAATAGCTAGCGTACCCCGGTGTGCTTTCCTGTAATACTAATGAGTAGCTTCCCACTCCTGCATCCCAGTTAAGATGGAATGTTAGACAGGGAATTGTAATATTGAAATATATTTCGGCCTTGCATCATTTATGTTCCATTTGAACAACATTACCACTGCAGGATGCCAACTGGATAATCCCATCCTGGCCCCCCGTCATCACCCCACACACACACACACACGCACACACACGCACACATTGTGTGCACGTGAAGAAAATGTCATTTATCCCACGTGGCTCCCACAGTGGCACAGGATCTGTAGCACACGTGCGCAGCAACAAATAACCCCCAACAAACACCATCAAATGATCCCCCCGAAAGTGCACATGCACACACACATTCACCCAGACCCCCCCAGTACATACATATACATACACACATCAGACACACACACCTACACACATCAACACACACACACACACAAAGACACAAATACACATACACCCCGCGCAAAACACACTCTTTTACACACACACATCAGACCCACACACCTACACACATCAACACACACACATACATATACACACATACACTTGGTGAACACACGCAAAACACGCTCTTTTAGGAAGTACCCTCGGAGCCCCCTATTCACCGCTTTTGTATCCGGCGTTCGCTTTGCTCAACTGTGTCCGTACTCAGTGTCCTGTCGCTGGACCCCCATAAATAAAAAGGGGAGGCGAGGAGGGGGGGATGCAATCGTGAAGTGAATACAGCACCAACCATCACCAACACCACCACCACCACACCCACCACTACCACCAACACCGCTCTCCCCACCACCAGCAAAGAGCAGACTGCTTTCTTTCCATGGCTTACACCCATGTCTTAGTCTTTTAATGGGAAACGGTAGGAACTGGGGACAAGGGAATGGGAGGACTGGGTAAGCTGGGTAACACATGCCAGGGGATTCAACATCCTGCTCATGGGCAGAATACAGATATGTGCCTTTATTACCCCACATCATTCAAAGCATGCGGAGGTGTTGCAGAGCTAAATGAGAAAAAGGCTTCCTTTGGAAATCAACAGTAGATGTTTATTTCATATAGGAAGTGCAGAAGTTCCACTCGGCTAGATCGAGATGATGTGTGAATCTGTCACACACTCCTGTGATCATCTGATATGCATAAGGGGGTCACGGGTGACTGCTGACTCATAAGCTATGAGTCAGTTCATCTGATGGTGACTTTTATGATATCAAAATAACTAACAAGGTTTGAAACGTCCCTCAATACGATTGACGCGGGATCCAGATGAACCACTATTAACCATTCACCTCAACATTGATATTATAAGGTTTGATGTTGAATGTGTGTGGAAGCAGGTGCATAAAACTGTAAGAAGTTGGGGTCTGCAAAAATAATTCAGACCTCAAAATTGGGGTTGTGGACCAAAATAAGGTTGCCTTATAGGACTTGGCTTGGGCTACCACCTTTAGTGATACGACTACCAAGTGCATCGGGATAAACATGCAGCTCTTAGGCTGCCATCAGTCATCTCCTGCTGAGAACTTTGGTCATGGTGAGGTGAGGTGAGGCGAAGGAGGAGGAGGAGGAGGAGGAGGAGGAGGAGGAGGAGGAGGAGGAGGAGGAGGAGGAGGAGGAGGAGGAGGAGGAGGAGGAGGAGGAGGAGGAGGAGAGGGTCTGTAGGTATGAACAAAGTGTGGGTGAAATGCACTGAATGACCCCATCACATTCACATCCATGCACACTCACCAAAAGACATCCTCACACACACACACACATACACGCACACACACGCACTCTCTCTTTCTCTTCATCTCTCCGGTCTTTTATCGTGTGTTGTATCCCGGTTGCATAATTATTTTGTTTATTTGCCTCAAGAAGTCCTTTCCTTCCTAAGAGGTATTGGTTGAATAGGTTGACACAGGGTTACCAGGAGTTCAGAAGACTGTATTATTTCATGAGTGAGTGAGTCATCATCCGATCATTTACTTTTTGCATGGAAGTAGTAGTAGCCAGTAGATGGCAGCAGATAGTCCTTTTAAAAAAAGTAACTGACTAAAGACACGATATAGATAATTGCGTAGGACAGTTATATGCGAAAATAGTGATCACATAACTAAGAAAGAATGGCAATCTAAAGGCCATAGCCTAACCCTTTCTAATTTTAATAAACGCTATAGGGGCCTAAATTAATAGGTTCCTGTGTGTTTCTGAACATTATAGAGCAGTAGTATATTGTTTTCATTCATGAAAGAAAGACGGGAAGAAGGAAGAGCAAAACATTACGGCAACCAACAACACTAATAACAAACATGCTTTGTTAATATGAATTAGTTATTTGAAAGGGTTGTTTTAACAGGAAAGGTCGGCTGTTGTTTTCAATACCATTCTCTGCTCCAAGTAAAAAAATAAATCCTGGAAAAATCCTATCAGATTTCTATCACATTTTGGAAGCAAATGCGCTCCTTCTCAACCATCCATTCGCCCTTGAGCAAGGCAAATGGTAGTGGAGGTGGTATGCCAGTAACACCGGCATTCACTAGAGAGAGCAGTGGTTACATCATAGTAACAGAACACTGGTGGGTCTGTTACCATAACACTGTTATGCATGATGCATGAATGGGTGAATGAATGAATGGATGAATGTATGAATGTATGAATGAATGGGTGGGTGAATGAATGAATGGATGAACAAATTAACAAATGAATAACATGTAGACACACAAAGGAATCACGGCTGGACACACACACACACACACACACACACACACACACACACACACACACACACACACACACACACACACACACACTAATTGTCACGGAACTGACATGCGCCCTCGTCATTAATTTAATTCTACCTCAAGTAGCTTTTCAGTGAGGACGTGTTTTAGTTGTCTTCCAGCTGCGAGTGAGGGTATTATTTTAGTTCAGTAATCCTGCATTTCCCTTATATTTGTAGCCTTTAAGACGGAATCATCTGTAAGTATTCAAGTTAATATGCAGTTATATACGATATTATTACTTTATTGTTGTAATATTATCTCTGTATAGAGTTCGCCAGGTGGTTAGCATTTTCGCTAGCGATTTAGCATGCCAACTCCATTCGTATAGTTAGGCTATTGTCATCAGCTATTACATGTACGTTGTACATGTTATTTTGTTCAATGCTGTGATATTTTTGCAAAATATTACCATTGGCCATACTGGCTTTAAGAATCCAGGGCGTAGATGTTCCATCCTCTGTTATTTGCGAACATTTTAGGATTAAAGCCTTCTTAAATATACGCATTTGACCACGCCACAGTAGTTTACCAAAATTACTTTTGGTGGTGATGAGTTCATTTAATTTAATAATTGTGCCTATTCTAAAACGACTGCTTTGCCAGCCATGGCCTTTACCAGGTTCCGCCCAGTGTGAGGGTGTGTACGTCATTTCACAGTGTTTCAAAGGTGTTTTTCCACAAAAAACGCGCTGACGACATATGGCACGCCTTGTAATACAAATAATGAAACATGAACAAGCGATAATCTCCACCTGGACAATGAAATGCCAGAGAAAGTGTCAAAACTTGTTCTAATGTAATTACATCTAAATAGTATTTGCAATAAATGCTAAGATTTGGATAGGATAGGAATTATGATTTGCAATCAATAAATTGAGGGGCACCTCCAGCCTTTCACATACTTGTACAACTTTTCATTATTTTGAGCCAATATGAGTATCACAAAAACCATTGAGACCTTGGATGGTAAAACCGTACCGTCCCCAGGCCCTTTTTTGTTTGACTTGGATCCTGTCCTGTGCTGCACCGCTGAGAAGGAATGTAACTGTGTTCTTCATCAAGTTTATATTGTCAATTTTGCATTGGTTTGCATTGAATTTGTTTTTGGGTGGTTATGGAGTTCAATGAAAAACGTTCAATAACTTATCCTTCCCTTTTAATTACAGCATGTGCAAAAACATCACATTATTTATACAACCAATTTAAACAATAAACGTCTGGTGCTTTCAATTGTCGTTAACGACCTATATCATTGCAGAATGTCTGTCTCTCTTTCAATTCAGTGTTTTCTCAACATATATACAGTAACTTATTTCCTAGTGATTTTGTGGCTTAAAAGTGAAGTCTGCAGGCCTATTACATATACATATGTTGGAAATAAGAGGTTATGTACGGAAGCGTAATGCAGAAACTTGTAGAAAATATGTTTTGGCCTGTTTTTCTAAAAATCCTGCTAGAAGCTCTCACCTGCATGGAGTACGGTGGCTGCTGCTAATCGGACTGACATCAGTGCCATGATTTCAAGGACGGGGTAAATACATGTATGGTGGTCTTCAAGGAGGAGGACACGTTGCGTGCCGAATTATGTCAGAAGGGGCTTTCCGTGTGAGCAACCGCAACGTCCTGAGGAGTTGCGCAAAGTCGACAAACGAATAACAACACCATCCATATTACTTAACGAAACGAGTATCTCTCAACGTCTCAGACACATACCAAAATAAAACCGGATTTAACTAAACAAGCGGGATATGTTTGCTTCCGTGAAATCTAGCTCTCTAATGAATGGTAGTTTATCTTGGAATTTTGAGAAATCAAGTTAATTCATAAAAACATAAAAAAGTGCTGGGGTACAAACCGCCAAAATCCCCCTACAATAGTCCACGAATCCACGTGTCCATTTACGTTCATGTGTAGGCCTTCTGCAAGCTAAATATTTATCTGATTGATGCATTTCATTTTGTGTTGCTCTCTATACTTTTAACAAGTTATTTTTACATACTGCAATAACGAGGCAGCCCCCACTTGCAACACGTTGGACACGCCATTACGTGCCCAAGGGAAGTTTTTCATTTTACATACGAGTCATAAAGTCATTTTGACATGCAAAAAAGATTAAAAGCGTGTTTTAATCTTCTAACCGAGACACCGAGACACGCACACACATTAAGCAACCTGAACGCTAGGACTTCATCATCCTCTCTAGTAGGTTGTGGCCCCGACATCCACCTTTGAGCCAATCACAACGCAGGGTCCATGTGACGCTCAGAGGACGTGACTCTGGCCACGGGCTCTGGGCGGAGAGGAGGACCATGAGCCAAACGATTCATACTCAAACCGAAACCTATTTCATCAGCCGAAATCACTACTGCGACATAAACGTAGACACACAAACCGATCGCTCTGTAATTGTGAAACGAAAAAACGGACGGACTAAACTGGTTAATTACGCCCGCTCCAAGAAGCATCTAAGGCTACGTTATATAATGTTTTCCAGTTTAGCGAATGGGTGAGTAGCCTATCCAATATTGACATTTAAACATACCGTTTCCTCCGCTCTTTTAATTAATACTTATACGAATAGACCTACATGAATACTATACGAGTAAAATATCAGCATTGGCCATACTAGCTTTAAGAATCCAGGGCGTAGATGTTCCATCCTCTGTTATTTGCGCACATTTTAGGATTAAAGCCTTCTTAAATATACGCATTTGACCACGCCACAGTAGTTTACCAAAATTACTTTTGGTGGTGATGAGTTCATTTAATGTAATAATTGTGCCTATTCTAAAACGACTGCTTTGCCAGCCATGGCCTTTACCAGGTTCCGCCCAGTGTGGGGGTGTGTACGTCATTTCACAGTGTTTCAAAGGTGTTTTTCCACAAAAAACGCGCTGACGACATATGGCACGCCTTGTAATACAAATAATGAAACATGAACAAGCGATAATCTCCACCTGGACAATGAAATGCCAGAGAAAGTGTCAAAACTTGTTCTAATGTAATTACATCTAAATAGTATTTGCAATAAATGCTAAGATTTGGACAGGATAGGAATTATGATTTGCAATCAATAAATTGAGGGGCACCTCCAGCCTTTCACATACTTGTACAACTTTTCATTATTTTGAGCCAATATGAGTATCACAAAAACCATTGAGACCTTGGATGGTAAAACCGTACCGTCCCCAGGCCCTTTTTTGTTTGACTTGGATCCTGTCCTGTGCTGCACCGCTGAGAAGGAATGTAACTGTGTTCTTCATCGGTTCCCCGATTCCAAATGCAAAGACAGTACTGTTGTATTTTACTGTATCCCAGAACAGTATTGTCAGAACGGTCTCTCCTCTCCCTCTTTCTCTCTCTCCCTCTCCCTCTTTCTCTCTGTCTCCCTCTTTCTCTCTCTCTCTCTCTCTCTCCCTCTCCCTCTCTCTCTCTCCCTCCCTCCCACTGATGCCCACCATCCTGACTGACAGCAATAGCTATGAGGAATATAAGATCACATCTGATTGGCTGCAAGCCCACACGAAGGTGCGCCCCGTGGTGGCCATTGTCTGTGGCTCGGGGTTGGGGGGGCTGGCCAAGATGATCGAAGACCCGGTCATCCTAAAGTACAAGGACATCCCTAACTTCCCCCAAAGCACAGGTAAGCTCTCCCACCTGTGTGTAACCAATGTGGATGAGTCTGATTGTCATTGTGTGTGTGTGTGTGTGTGTGTGTGTGTGTGTGTGTTAGTGTGTGCGTGTATGTGTGTGTGTGCTAATGCGTTTGTGTTTGTGTGCTCATTGCAGTGCATGGTCACGCGGGTCAGCTTGTGTTTGGCACTCTGCAAGGGAAACAGTGTGTGTGTATGCAAGGTCGATTCCACCTCTACGAGGGTTACTCCGTTCAAAAGGTGAGTAGGGGCCCCTACTCATCAATGTCCTCGTCTGAACATTCTCTACCTTTTGTATCAGACACTGTCATGTATTCGTCATTCACATACCTTGTTATTAAAGCCCTGAAGACAACTATACAGACTCTTCACGCCAGGGGCATTATCTGTCCCTGAACAAACCATAAATATGCTTTGTCTATCTGAAAAAACCCGGAATCTCACCTTGGTTCCCAGGCCAGAATATTAGTACATACTGTTGGGCACAGAACATCGGATGACCTTTCTATGAAGCCAGAGTCTCTTCAGAAGACAGTGTTTTTCCACATTTATCTCATTCATATAGCATATAAATCAACATATTGATTATAATCCTTCTAAGGTTATAGTAAAATTCTCCCCCAGTCTGTAGAACATGCAAATCAGACCTAAGTAATCAGGGTTACGGTAGTTCAGAAACGAGCTTTGTGACTAACTGCAGTTGATGTCCAATCGTTTTCTTTCCCCATGTGGTCCAGATCACGCTGCCCATTCGCGTCTTCAAGCTGATGGGCGTGCAGACGTTGATCCTGACCAACGCGGCCGGCGGTCTCTCCCCAGGCTATAGAGTAGGGGACTTCATGGTTATCAAGGACCACATCAACATTCCCGGCATCGCTGGGAACAACCCTCTGGTTGGGCCCAACGATGAGAGGTGTGTGTGTTAATGGAGATGATATAAGAAATATTCAACCATCCATCCATTCCCTAACCCCTTCATCCATCCCTGCACTGCATCACATCGCGATGCTTTATAACATGTAAATACTGTAAATAAGTACCCACCTTGTCTCCGGCATGTGTAATGTGCAAGTGGCACTGCAAGACCAATGCTGCTGAATGCGAGAGACATCGAGAAATAAGTCTTTCGAAATCCTTTCAGATTGGGCCTTCAATATCTTCCAGACTTACTATTATAGTTTTAGAGTTGCATAACATTTTCACTCACCAAAAAGGGGGTTTGGATGAACCTCATTCATTGATCCAAACCCAACAAGGCTGTTTGCATCGTGTTCTCGTTTAGACAGTTAATATGTTCCTTCCTCCACACCCCTCTTCAAGGTTTGGCATCCGGTTCCCCTGCATGTCGGATGCCTACGACAGCAAGCTCCGCCAGCTGGCGCACGAAGTTGGAAAAGAGTTGGGGTTTAGTGATTTCCTCAAGGAAGGGGTCTACTTTGTCCTGGGTGGTCCCTCCTTTGAGACCATCGCAGAGTGCCGCATGCTGCATTCAATGGGGGCGGATGCGGTTGGTGAGTCTACTAACTGCGATCACTGCGACATGGGATGCACACCACCCCTTTTCAATGGCACGCTACAGATTGATGGCACAAACAACATTGGTGCATCTTCTGCTTTGACTGAACATTGTTAACATCGACCATCATGTGGACCATCTGGTCCAAAAGTAAAGTCAACAATTATTTTTATGGCTGATATGTTTGATGAGAATCTTGGTGTGATTTCTGAGCATGGAAGATTCTTCAACATGCCCTATTGCATCCTAGAACTCGACTGATTTCCAACAATTCCCCTTTTTTATTTCTAGTGTGGAACTGCTTTTCCTTTTTTAATCATTTTGAAAAAAGCATGATTGATACAAAACAATGAATATACAGACATATTATAGCCCTCTCCCCTTGAACATGTGGTACTTGACACAAATACAAATAAAGTAAAAAAGAGAAAAAAAGTATAGAGAGAAATGAATTCCAATATCAATTGCAATACAAAAAACATTAAAAAAAAATAAAAAAACAACGCATAGCACATTTCCAACAATAATAACAATCAACTGCTTTCCTAATGGCTAACCGCATATCATCACCTCAGTCCTGTGCTATAACCCCGTCTCTCTTTCAGGCATGAGCACTGTCCACGAGGTGATCGTGGCGCGCCACTGCGGGATGCGCTGCTTCGCCCTGTCCCTCATCTCCAACCAGGCAGTCATGGACTACACCAGCCTGGAGAAGGCCAACCACGAAGAGGTGCTGGAGACAGGCCAAAGGAGGGCAGCCCAGATGGAGCAGCTGGTGTCCACCATGGTGTCTCGACTGGAGTAGCACAGCGCTTGCTAGGCCCGCTCCACATGTCCACTGGCAGGTCAACATTACTATTCACTCACTAACTCAACCAACTGACATTCCCCGGAGCTGGGGTCGCAGCTGGCCGGCTCAATCGTTAAAACTGCAGAGGCTTGTATTAAAAATAATTCTAATATTAGTATTTTATATTGAAAGTCAATGGGGGGAAAAAAAACACTAAAATCAACCAATCCAAACCTGAACACTCGAGAGTTTTATATACAGAGAATTAAATACACATATGTAAATCGAAAGTAAGGCGGCCTCTACTTTTTTAGTTTTGGAAAACCGTGATTTATTTTTTAATTTCGTCCACATGCTCTCTATTAATGCCTGGTCTTATGGAATTATTTTTATTTTTAATCTGTAAAAAATGGCAGTTATGGCCAATTTATGCAGAAATACAATTATGCAAATGAGCTTCTATTATTCATCACTCACAACTCACACTTAAGAGAACCCCAGGGACCTACAATTTGGTGTGCCCATCAAGGACACCCCCTTAGGTAATTTGGAAGGTTTTGTGTCGATAGCTAAAAGAATGACATCAAAGTCTTGATTTCAAATTACCACTGTTGCAGGTGGTTTTTTTCCGATTTTTTTAAATAATGGAAGTCAATGGGTAAAAAACACAGACTTCAACCATTCCAAAGTCGAACAACTCAGAGTTGTCAAAGTTGGTACATGTATAGACACCACGCGTAAGCAGGTCTCCAAAAAGTAATATAACTCACAATCAACTCACAATCAAACAAAATCACAAAGTCCACTTCAAAGTGGCCCAGGGACTTGAAACTTGACACGCTCGCTCATTAGCCTTGCTAGCATGTTAGCATGCTCATGGAATATTTTACACACGAGTTGGCTCATGCAACCACATGCATTATCTTCAGAAAATGCCCATGCGGCGACATCGTCGTTTTATTTAAAAACATATATATCATAGGTGCCCCCTACTGCATCCCCCTAAATTGTTTCATTAGGGTGTCGAGCACGAAGTGCAAGACAACCTCTTGTAATTGTTAGTTTTATTATTATTAGGGTGTCGAGCACGAAGTGCAACACAAACATAAGTCTGTGCATAAAAACATAAAGCCCCCAGGAGCCATTAACTTAGAAAAAAGGTGTGGCTTAAAAACGCGTAAAACTAAAATCCCTATATTGACATAAAGATGGAGTCCTATGATCTTGACTCCAATACAAACGTTGTCCAACATTAAAGTTTGAACAAGATGGTACCCATGTTTTTTCATTTGGGGCGTGGCATCAAAAGGGGCGTGGCTTGTGACTAAAATGACCACAGTTCCTAGAAGGATTGTTGGATTTGAGCGGGACCAACTGTCACACAATCAGGGTTCAAAACCCCAAATGCTTAAGTAAGATTTAAGTTGATTGACAAAACAATCACACACAGTGTGTGTGTGTGTCTGAAGCTGTCATTACATTCAAAACAACCCATTTACTATCATTATCTTCATATTGTATGACAATATATAATACTTTTCTCTCACTTCATTATCTTCATACTATATGACAATATATAATACTTCCATGATTTAAACCAAAAACAATACTTTTGTGTGTGTGTGTGTGTGTGTCTGAAGCTGTCATTACATTAAAAACAACCCATTTACTATCATTATCTTCATACTGATTGACAATATATAATACTTTTGTCTCACTTTTCTAAACAATGTTTGATCAAAGTAAAGCTTCTTCCTTGATTCAAACCAAAAACAATACAGTACAATGTTGATGCAATGCACTTGTCACTACCGTGTGTGTCTAAATGCTATGCCAGTTATGATTCTATTTTAAAGCGTTAAACGAGCGTAACTGCTGAACCCTGACTTTGATGCACTTTCATAAAACATTGAAGGCTAAATCACCACAATTAAGCTGAGGCTATTCCAACCTTATCAATTGTATAAAATCTGTAAAAGTCTCACTGGTCTGCCTTGTCTGCCTAAGCCTCGACACCCGGTAATCGCTGCTTTTAAACATATACTTTAAAAAGTATATTCATCTCGATAATACATTCCCTGCTAAAAGTGAGAGGTGTGATGCTTAAAATATTTATGAATTATCATGTTTGTGTGTGTGTGTCAAAGTCTAAACCACATTCCATAGATATCTCTTACCCTACTGTTAAAAACGTATGCAGAAAGCAATTATTCTACTTAAAAATGGGATGGATACAGATAGTCTTGACTGTTCCCCTTGAGGAACAGTCTCCTCTCTTAAAATCACTGATATAAAAAATTTGTTTATTATTTATTTTACAACAATCAAAATATTTGATTATATTCCTGTTTAGTTCTGCGCCCATAATGGAAACAATATGCAGGGTGCATGTTAGAGAATAGACAGCCAGTCATCAAACCATATCCAAGAGCATTGAGCATCCACAGCTCAACTCCAATTAGTATACAGGTACAGGCAGAGTATTGGTCAGACTTGGCTAGTAAACTTGTATTTCTCGCTTTCTATGTTGCTTCATTCCCAATAAATAAATCTGTCTGAATATCAAAGTGTGTGGGTGTGTGTATGTCTTGGTTAAATATTAAAGACAAATAAAAAATGTCACAATTGTGAATTCCTTTTGCCAGGAGTGAATGGGGGGAAAAGGTATGTAAATGGCCAAAAACATGAACATACACGTTCACATGTGCCCCACCCCCAACCCCCATGAGTTACAAAATGTTCTGTAGCACAAACAAATGACAACACGGACAGCGTTCTGTTCACTTTTTCCCATGAACACTATCCCCCCCCCCCCCCCCTCCCCCCCCCCAACCCCGTAGTTTTACCTCTCCTAAACCGCCCCCCTTCTCGTCGACCACATCGCCCAGTTTCTCACCTTAAACGGTTGGCTGGAATAACCCTGGAATTGGGACCGATTGAGACAGCTGATTGGCTTCAGCGTCATTAAAGGCAAATGATGATCTGACTAATAACAACCTTCAGACATCGTAGCCAATCACATTCGTTATATTTGGCCATAAGGCACAGGTCGATTTATCTTCTTGTTGAGCATTCGACAACTAGAACTGCTGGTACAGTGGAGATAAAGGAAGTTTAGCAGGAAGCGTGAGCAGAATCACGGAATGCAGCCTGAATAGACGGAACATCAGAATGCAGCCATTTAACTCCAAAATGGCAACACATTGGTGACATCACATGCAAAGGGCCTATATACATTTGGCTTTCACAAGAGATGAAGTAGCTTCCAACTGAATTCAGAAATATACAAAGTAAGTTGAAGTGAAAGGAAACAGCTCTTGATCACTTTTGTAAACAAGCTTTGGGTTTAAAATGTTTAATTAAAGTTATTTGCTACCTGTGATCATAGAAATACAATTGTATGTGGATTCCGTTTGGGGTTTCAGCTTGGAGTTTTTACGATACATGCACATCTGTGTGCAAATGGACAGCAAACATCACAACTTAAATATCAGTTTCAACAAAAGCCTTGCATAAATAAAGCAATGTCCTTTATAAAAACACATTCGTAAGCAATTTTTTACAAATGTCAAATCTCAACCTTGATTAGATCAACTCTGGGATTCTTAAGCTTTGTTTTAAACATGGAACATGCAGAGCATCAGGTCAGGAACAAGGGCTGGCGATACATACATATATCATAGTCTGATGTTTTAATGATGACTATTGGCCTCTAGGAAATTTAGTTATTACACCTTTCAAAAGGAAAATGGAACGCTAACAGCATATTTAGAGAAATAAATAACATAAAAAACAAAACTCTCTTTAGAGGGAAATATGGTCACATATTGTGGTATCTGGAAATGGCATAAGACCATGAAGTCACATCATGCGACACAATGGCTGTGTAGGAAATTGCTCACTCGTTCACTATTTGGGGTGTCAACATGCTGCTCGGAACCAGAGTGTCTGACTTCATACCCATAATGCACCGTAAAAGCAGTGTACAACTGACCGTGTACAACGGAGTCTACACTAATCCTGCCCATTCCATATCCCATGATGCATAGCGGTTCTCATTTTCATCATATTCATCCATCTGGTGACACCTAACACGTGTTTACATGACCAATGCGCATCACGCTGACAGACCTCCGCCACACAATTAGTGTCCCAGTTCCCCCTATTCCCTTCCTTACTTGTTCCCTACATAGTTTATATCCCTATAGAGTGTTCACTCTATAGGGATTAGAGAATGAGTGAACCAGTGAACGATTTCCGTTCACGGTCATAACGTTGCGGCTGCTATATTCCCCCCCTCCCCCACACCACATCTATCCAGTCCTGGTGTGAATGTGTGTGTGTATGCGTGTAGGTCTGTGTATGCATGTGTGTGTGTGTGTGTGTGTGTGTGTGTGTGTGTGTTCTTGCACCCGTGACGCAAGGTCATAGTGTTATTTCTTCCTCAGTCTGTTCCTTTGATAAATATTCACATTTGTCATGCCATGTCATTCCTCCACCCACCGTCCCAGAAGGCCATTCGTATGGACAACTATGGAGTCAGAGCTGTTTTGAGAGGAGCATTTATAAGTGATCCTTTGTCTTCCCACTGTTTGCTTCAAATGGCAGAGGTTATGGAGTTCAATGAAAAACGTTCAATAACTTATCCTTCCCTTTTAATTACAGCATGTGCAAAAACATCGCATTATTTATACAACCAATTTAAATAATAAACGTCTGGTGCTTTCAATTGTCGTTAACGACCTATATCGTTGCAGAATGTCTGTCTCTTTCAATTCACTGTTTTCTCAACATATATACAGTAACTTATTTCCTAGTGGTTTTGTGGCTTAAAAGTGAAGTCTGCCGGCCTATTACATATACATATGTTGGAAATAAGAGGTTCTGTACGGAAGCGTGATGCAGAAACTTGAAGAAAATATGTTTTGGCCTGTTTTTCTATATCCTGCTAGAAGCTCTCACCTGCATGGAGTACGGTGGCTGCTGCTAATCAGACTGACATCAGTGCCATGATTTCAAGGACGGGGTAAATACATGTACGGTGGCCTTCAAGGAGGAGGACACGTTGCGTGCCGAATTATGTCAGAAGGGGCTTTCCGTGTGAGCAACCGCAACGTCCTGAGGAGTTGCGCAAAGTCGACAAACGAATAACAACACCATCTGTTGAATGACCTGACACGGAGGGAATACTTTGTAACTGTATTACTTTTATTTAACATAATGGTAAGTCGTAGACCAACATTGCGTGACTAACAGAATACCTAGAGAGGCGCGCCAACCACCGCGCATGCACAGTAGTCAGTACGGTGGCTGCCATGGGAGCACATTCAAACAGCATATTGCGAATCCTCTACATCCTCTCTCTTAAGCTTGTAGCCCTAACACAAAACAGAACATGGCTAAGATAAATAATAGCATTACAATGTTTATCCAAACAAGCTGTTCGGGATGGAAGAAACAAAACATGGCATGTAATCAAACTCAATACCACGTAACATTCTTTCAGAACGGTTTACAACACTGAGCATGTTGTGCTAAATGTCCACACAAAATCAAATCACTCAGTCCTTGTATTTGGGGTTCGGCCTACTAACACGACCTGAGCGTGTTTGGTATGGGCTCCCACTGATGCGTGTTGGCATCAGAGCTATGGGCTCTTGAGCTGGGGTCATTTCAGTGTCTATGCAGTTGGGCTTCTCTGCAAAGGGATGGGGAGTTTCCTCTACAGCTGGATTGAAGTGCTGCGGGTCTGCGTCGGTGGACAACTCTGGAGGTGGCTCGGCTACAGGTAGGATGTGTCTGCGATTTCTCCTGTACTCCCTGCCTTCAGACTGGATGAGGTATGATCTTGGTTCCCTACAGACCTCTTTTACCATGCCCATGCGGTTGTACCCTTGGGGGGTCTGCATCCTGACTGCTTCACCTTCAGACAGGGCCCGTAGTGGACGGCTTGACTTGTCATAGCTCCGCTTTTGGGAGAGTCTTTTCTTTAGGAGTTGAGCCTGGACTTGTTGGGTGTTGTGGGCTGTAGGCTCTAGCAACTGTTTGCTGACTGGGAGTGTGGTGCGTGTCTGCCTTGACATAAGTCTCTGTGCCGGTGAGCCTAGCTGTGCATCTCGAGGGATATTTCTCAGGTTTAGTAGGTTTAGAAACGTGTCTGTTCCATCTCTTTTTGACTTTTCCATCAGCTGTTTTGCACTACGGACTGCCCTTTCAGCTAAGCCATTGCTCTGTGGGAATTCTGGGCTGCTGGTGACGTGCTCAAAGTCCCACTGCGTGGCAAAGTCCTTGAACTGCTGGCTGTTGTACTGTCTAGCATTGTCTGAGATGAGTGTGTGCGGTGACCCATGGACCGAGAAATGTCGTTTCAGTTTTGTGATGACTGATGTTGCTGTGATGTCCTTGAGTTGGTCGATCTCATACCAACCTGAATATGAGTCTACAAGCACTTGATAGTGTTTACCATTCCATTCCAGGATGTCTGTTGCCACTGTGGACCACGGTAGGTCTGGAACTGGGTAAAGCTGGAGTGGTTCCTTCTGTTGATGTGGTTTAGTGCTGTTACACACAGAGCATGAGAGTGTTGCATTGTCAATGTCTTTGCTCATGGTGGGCCAGAACGCTATGCCTCGGGCTCTGCGTTTGGTCGACTCTGCACCTGGGTGTCCTCTGTGCATAATGTTTGTGTACTCACTCTGTAGCGACTGGGGAATGACTGTTTGGTGACCTTTCATGATGATTCCTTCCTCAATGATGAGCTCGTCACGGAAGGGGAAGAAAGGACTGACGGCTGATGGAGCACTGTGCTGTTTGGTAGGCCACCCATGCTTGATAACAGAGGTGAGTTTCTGCAGCGTTGCATCCTTTGCTGTGTGTCTCCTCAGTTCCTCCAGGCGGGCGGATGAGATGTGGCTGACCACCATGACATCAAAGTCATTTTTCTCATTTGTGTGCTGAAAGGTGGATGTCCTGGGCGCTCGTGACAGAGTGTCGGCCAGGTACATGTGTTTCCCTTTCTTGTAGATCAGGTCGATGTTGTATTTCTGCAACTGTAGCATCATACGTTGGAGTCGGGCTGGTGCTGTGGAGATTGGCTTTCTTATGATTGTGACTAGGGGTTGGTGGTCAGTTTCAACGGTCACCGGCTTTCCATATATATAGTCATTAAATTTTGAACACGCAAACACAACTGCTCGGAGTTCCTTCTCTATTTGTGCGTAGCGTGTCTCAGTCTGTGTCAGCGTTCGCGATGCGTAGGCAATTGGTCTGCCGTCTTGCAAGCATGCTGCGCCAAGTCCGTGTTGTGAAGCGTCGCAGGTGAGTGTGACTGGTCGATCGACGTTGTAATATGACAAGACCGGTGGGCTTGATATGCATTTTATCAAAACATCATATGCATCCTGGTGCTGCTTCAGCCAGCACCACACTGTGTCCTTGCGTGTGAGCTGTCTTAGTGGAGCTGAAAGTTCACTGAAGTTTGGGATAAACTTCCCGAGATAATTTATCATGCCAAGGAAGCGCTGGAGTGCTGTGACGTCCTCGGGGGCTGGCATTTCGGTGACTGCTTTGGTCTTGGATGGATCTGCTTTTAGGCCATCGCTGGTGAACACGTGACCGACATAACTGACCTCAGCCAGCCGGAATTTGCACTTGAGGAGGTTGAGTCTCAGATTCACCTGACGTGCACGGTCGAGTACCTTCATCAGGTTTGTGTCGTGCTCTGCTTCATTGCGGCCTCCGACGATGATGTCATCCACGATGATGGCACAGGGGTATCCAGCAAATATCTGCTCCATTGAGCGTTGGAACACCTCGCTGGCTGCATTTATTCCAAATGGCATCCTGAGGAATCTGTAACGGCCAAAAGGTGTGCTGAAAGTTGTTAGCAGCGATGACTTACTGTCCAAGGAAATTTGCCAGAAAGAGCTCTTGGCGTCCAGCACTGAAAACACTGTTGCGTTTGACATTTGTGAGGCAACCTCCTCGACAGTACGCATAGGGTGGTGGGGACGCTTCAATGCTATGTTGAGATCCCTGGGGTCGATGCAGATCCTTATGTCATCGGTCTGCTTTTTGTTTGTTGCCACCATGGATGATACCCATTCAGTTGGTTCCGAAACGGGAGCGATGACGCCTAGGTCTTTCATTCTTTCAAGTTCAGCCCTAACTCTGTCCTGCATGGCTACCGGAATGCGGCGTGCTGGACGGACGACGGGCTGTACATCTGGATCTAGTTTCATGGATACTAGTTTCATACTAGTTTCTAGTATGTGATTGGTAACTTACCAAGTTTGTCCTTGAATAGATCAGCATATTTCGTGAAAATCTGGTGGCGCATGTTGGCATTGTCATTCACACTGAGTTGATGAACTTCCTTGTTCAGTGTTACTAATTCCATGCGTATGCATGCTGGTAAGCCTAGCAGTGGCTGGACGTTTCTCTCCACGATGTAGAACTGTAGTGCATATGGCTGGCCTGCTAGGTGACATGACAGGACAACTGAACCCACAGTGTTAATCTGATTTCCCCCATATGCCACCAAGTTGGTGATTCTTGAACAGTCTATTTCTTCCTTGTTCTTCACACGTTTGAATGTATCATGTGACATGACGTTGCATTTTGCCCCTGTATCGACTTTCATTTCGATGGGCTTGCCATTGACGTGGACAGTGGTGAAAGCTTCACTTTTCTCCGTAGCATGAGAGTATACTGTGTCAACGTTCTCCAGCGTTATTCCATCCACATAGTATGAATCATCATCGCTACCACTCGTGGCTCGGGCTGGTTCTAGTTGATTGACAGATTTCCTATGTCTCTGTGTGCTATGGTGCTGCTGTGTTGATCTGCAACACGTTTTGTAATGGTTCCATTTCTTACATGTGTGACACTGTTGACCATATGCTGGGCAATTTTCTCTCTTGGCTGCGTGGCTACCTCCACAATTGTTACAATTTGTGATAGGCTGTGCATTCCTCTCTGACTGAGATGTTCGTCTTGTATCGAATCTCTGCTTCCTTGCAAATCTGTACTGTACAGCGTCAACGTTGGCTGGTGTTTGCGGTGATGATAATGTATTCGTGTGTTGTTCTGCCAGCTCATGTATTCGACATACAGATATAGCCTTGGTTAAAGTCAGTTCACTGTCACGCAGCAAAATCTTTCTCAGACTGTCATTATTTATGCCGCATACGAGTCTATCTCTGATGAGTTCATCTTGTAAATTTCCAAAATTAGAGCTCTTTGCTTTGATCCTTAAATCAGTGACGTATGCTTCAATGGTCTCACCTTGGTTTTGACACCTCGTGTTGAACTTGTGCCTTTCCATCGTAATGTTGGTTTGAGGACTGCAAATCTCCCGAAATTTCCTTTTCAGACATATTGGGTCTTCTTTTGACTCGGCCGGAGTGATGACGCCTCCGTCCCCGGGAGCTCTCACCTCCGCCGCGTATACAAATGACCTCTCTCGTTCAATGGCTTCCGATCCTGCTAGATTGAGGAGAATATATGCCTGTGTGCGGGCTGGCTTGTCAAAGTGTGCCGCCGCAATGAAAATGTCGTACTCTTGTTCGAACACACGCCAGTTTTCTGCGACGTTTCCATCAAAGAGTACAGGTTCGGGTCTGCGAAATCCGTCAGCCATCACGATGGTGCACGTTCGGTGCTAGTGCTAGCACGCGGCGTTAGCTTGTTAGGTACGTAACGTTGGGTGTCCTCAGTCGATCGGTGAGTTGATCTTCCTACTCGTTTTCAAGACTCGTATAGTCCGTGTTCACTTCTGACACCATGTTGAATGACCTGACACGGAGGGAATACTTTGTAACTGTATTACTTTAATTTAACATAATGGTAAGTCGTAGACCAACATTGCGTGACTAACAGAATACCAAGAGAGGCGCGCCAACCACCGCGTATGCACAGTAGTAAGTACGGTGGCTGCCATGGGAGCACATTCAAACAGCATATTGCGAATGCTCTACACCATCCATATTACTTAACGAAACGAGTATCTCTCAACGTCTCAGACACATACCAAAATAAAACCGGATTTAACTAAACAAGCAGGATATCTTTGCTTCCATGAAATCTAGCTCTCTAATGAATGGTAGTTTATCTTGGAATTTTGAGAAATCAAGTTAATTCATAAAAACATTAAAAAAAAGTGCTGGGGTACAAACCGCCAAAATCCCCCTACAATAGTCCACGAATCCACGTGTCCATTTACGTTCATGTGTAGGCCTTCTGCAAGCTAAATATTTATCTGATTGATGCATTTCATTTTGTGTTGCTCTCTATACTTTTAACAATTTATTTTTACATACTGCAATAACGAGGCAGCCCCCACTTGCAACACGTTGGACACGCCATTATGTGCCCAAGGGAAGTTTTTCATTTTATATACGAGTCATAAAGTCTTTTTGACATGCAAAAAAAGATTAAAAGCGTGTTTTAATCTTCTAACCGAGACACCGAGACACGCACACACATTAAGCAACCTGAACGCTAGGACTTCATCATCCTCTCTAGTAGGTTGTGGCCCCGACATCCACCTTTGAGCCAATCACAACGCAGGGTCTCAGAGGATGTGACTCTGGCCACGGGCTCTGGGCGGAGAGGAGGACCATGAGCCAAACGATTCATACTCAAACCGAAACCTATTTCATCAGCCGAAATCACTACTGCGACATAAACGTAGACACACAAACCGATCGCTCTGTAATTGTGAAACGAAAAAACGGACGGACTAAACTGGTTAATTACGCCCGCTCCAAGAAGCATCTAAGGCTACGTTATATAATGTTTTCCAGTTTAGCGAATGGGTGAGTAGCCTATCCAATATTGACATTTAAACATACCGTTTCCTCCGCTCTTTTAATCAATACCTATACGAATAGACCTACATGAATACTATACGAGCAAAATATCAGCATTGGCCATACTGGCTTTAAGAATCCAGGGCGTAGATGTTCCATCCTCAGTTATTTGCGAACATTTTAGGATTAAAGCCTTCTTAAATATACGCATTTGACCACGCCACAGTAGTTTACCAAAATTACTTTTGGTGGTGATGAGTTCATTTAATTTAATAATTGTGCCTATTCTAAAACGACTGCTTTGCCAGCCATGGCCTTTACCAGGTTCCGCCCAGTGTGAGGGTGTGTACGTCATTTCACAGTGTTTCAAAAGTGTTTTTCCACTAAAAACGCGCTGACGACATATGGCACGCCTTGTAATACAAATAATGAAACATGAACAAGCGATAATCTCCACCTGGACAATGAAATGCCAGAGAAAGTGTCAAAACTTGTTCTAATGTAATTACATCTAAATAGTATTTGCAATAAATGCTAAGATTTGGACAGGATAGGAATTATGATTTGCAATCAATAAATTGAGGGGCACCTCCAGCCTTTCACATACTTGTACAACTTTTCATTATTTTGAGCCAATATGAGTATCACAAAAACCATTGAGACCTTGGATGGTAAAACCGTACCGTCCCCAGGCCCTTTTTTGTTTGACTTGGATCCTGTCCTGTGCTGCGCCGCTGAGAAGGAATGTAACCATGTTCTTCATCGGTTCCCCGATTCCAAATGCAAAGACAGTACTGTTGTATTTTACTGTATCCCAGAACAGTATTGTCAGAACGGTCTCTCCTCTCCCTCTTTCTCTCTCTCTCCCTCTCCCTCTCCCTCTTTCTCTCTCTCTCCCTCTCCCTCTTTCTCTCTCTCTCTCCCTCTCTCTCTCTCCCTCCCTCCCACTGATGCCCACCATCCTGACTGACAGCAATAGCTATGAGGAATATAAGATCACATCTGATTGGCTGCAAGCCCACACGAAGGTGCGCCCCGTGGTGGCCATTGTCTGTGGCTCGGGGTTGGGGGGGCTGGCCAAGATGATCGAAGACCCGGTCATCCTAAAGTACAAGGACATCCCTAACTTCCCCCAAAGCACAGGTAAGCTCTCCCGCCTGTGTGTAACCAATGTGGA
This sequence comes from Lota lota, assembly GCA_026745465.1. NCBI lineage: Eukaryota > Metazoa > Chordata > Actinopteri > Gadiformes > Lotidae > Lota > Lota lota. The sequence goes on along the minus strand of JACYXH010000475.1, from coordinate 350,450 downwards.
TGAGTCTGATTGTCATTGTGTGTGTGTGTGTGTGTGTGTGTGTGTGTGTGTGTGTGTGTGTGTGTGTGCGCGTAACAAATGTTCTTGTATGTGTAGTCATTACGGTGTGTGTGTGTGTGTGCTAATGTGTGTGTGCTAATGTGTGTTAGTGTGTGCGTGTATGTGTGTGTGTGCTAATGCGTGTGTGTTTGTGTGCTCATTGCAGTGCATGGTCACGCGGGTCAGCTTGTGTTTGGCACTCTGCAAGGGAAGCAGTGTGTGTGTATGCAAGGTCGATTCCACCTCTACGAGGGTTACTCCGTTCAAAAGGTGAGTAGGGGCCCCTACTCATCAATGTCCTCGTCTGAACATTCTCTACCTTTTGTATCAGACACTGTCATGTATTCGTCATTCACATACCTTGTTATTAAAGCCCTGAAGACAACTATACAGACTCTTCACGCCAGGGGTATAATCTGTCCCTGAACAAACCATAAATATGCTTTGTCTATCTGAAAAAACCCGGAATCTCACCTTGGTTCCCAGGCCAGAATATTAGTACATACTGTTGGGCACAGAACATCGGATGACCTTTCTATGAAGCCAGAGTCTCTTCAGAAGACAGTGTTTTTCCACATTTATCTCATTCATATAGCATATAAATCAACATATTGATTATAATCCTTCTAAGGTTATAGTAAAATTCTCCCCCAGTCTGTAGAACATGCAAATCAGACCTAAGTAATCAGGGTTACGGTAGTTCAGAAACGACCTTTGTGACTAACTGCAGTTGATGTCCAATCGTTTTCTTTCCCCATGTGGTCCAGATCACGCTGCCCATTCGCGTCTTCAAGCTGATGGGCGTGCAGACGTTGATCCTGACCAACGCGGCCGGCGGTCTCTCCCCAGGCTATAGAGTAGGGGACTTCATGGTTATCAAGGACCACATCAACATTCCCGGCATCGCTGGGAACAACCCTCTGGTTGGGCCCAACGATGAGAGGTGTGTGTGTTAATGGAGATGATATAAGAAATATTCAACCATCCATCCATTCCCTAACCCCTTCATCCATCCCTGCACTGCATCACATCGCGATGCTTTATAACATGTAAATACTGTAAATAAGTACCCACCTTGTCTCCGGCATGTGTAATGTGCAAGTGGCACTGCAAGACCAATGTTGCTGAATGCGAGAGACATCGAGAAATAAGTCTTTCGAAATCCTTTCAGATTGGGCCTTCAATATCTTCCAGACTTACTATTATAGTTTTAGAGTTGCATAACATTTTCACTCACCAAAAAGGGGGTTTGGATGAACCTCATTCATTGATCCAAACCCAACAAGGCTGTTTGCATCGTGTTCTTGTTTAGACAGTTAATATGTTCCTTCCTCCACACCCCTCTTCAAGGTTTGGCATCCGGTTCCCCTGCATGTCGGATGCCTACGACAGCAAGCTCCGCCAGCTGGCGCATGAAGTTGGAAAAGAGTTGGGGTTTAGTGATTTCCTCAAGGAAGGGGTCTACTTTGTCGTGGGTGGTCCCTCCTTTGAGACCATCGCAGAGTGCCGCATGCTGCATTCAATGGGGGCGGATGCGGTTGGTGAGTCTACTAACTGCGATCACTGCGACATGGGATGCACACCACCCCTTTTCAATGGCACGCTACAGATTGATGGCACAAACAACATTGGTGCATCTTCTGCTTTGACTGAACATTGTTAACATCGACCATCATGTGGACCATCTGGTCCAAAAGTAAAGTCAACAATTATTTTTATGGCTGATATGTTTGATGAGAATCTTGGTGTGATTTCTGAGCATGGAAGATTCTTCAACATGCCCTATTGCATCCTAGAACTCGACTGATTTCCAACAATTCCCCTTTTTTATTTCTAGTGTGGAACTGCTTTTCCTTTTTTAATCATTTTGAAAAAAGCATGATTGATACAAAACAATGAATATACAGACATATTATAGCACTCTCCCCTTGAACATGTGGTACTTGACACAAATACAAATAAAGTAAAAAAGAGAAAAGAATTATAGAGAAATGAATTCCAATATCAATTGCAATACAAAAAACATTATAAAAAACAACAACGCATAGCACATTTCCAACAATAATAACAATCAACTGCTTTCCTAATGGCTAACCGCATATCATCACCTCAGTCCTGTGCTATAACCCCGTCTCTCTTTCAGGCATGAGCACTGTCCACGAGGTGATCGTGGCGCGCCACTGCGGGATGCGCTGCTTCGCCCTGTCCCTCATCTCCAACCAGGCAGTCATGGACTACACCAGCCTGGAGAAGGCCAACCACGAAGAGGTGCTGGAGACAGGCCAAAGGAGGGCAGCCAAGATGGAGCAGCTGGTGTCCACCATGGTGTCTCGACTGGAGTAGCACAGCGCTTGCTAGGCCCGCTCCACATGTCCACTGGCAGGTCAACATTACTATTCACTCACTAACTCAACCAACTGACATTCCCCGGAGCTGGGGTCTCAGCTGGCCGGCTCAATCGTTAAAACTGCAGAGGCTTGTATTAAAAATAATTCTAATATTAGTATTTTATATTGAAAGTCAATGGGGGGGAAAAAAAACACTCAAATCAACCAATCCAAACCTGAACACTCGAGAGTTTTATATACAGAGAATTAAATACACATATGTAAACCGAAAGTAAGGCGGCCTCTACTTTTTTAGTTTTGGAAAACCGTGATTTATTTTTTAATTTCGTCCACATGCTCTCTATTAATGCCTGATCTTATGGAATTATTTTTATTTTTAATCTGTAAAAAATGGCAGTTATGGCCAATTTATGCAGAAATACAATTATGCAAATGAGCTTCTATTATTCATCACTCACAACTCACACTTAAGAGAACCCCAGGGACCTACAATTTGGTGTGCCCATCAAGGACACCCCCTTAGGTAATTTGGAAGGTTTTGTGTCGATAGCTAAAAGAATGACATCAAAGTCTTGATTTCAAATTACCACTGTTGCAGGTGCTCACCAAGCTATTTTTTTAAATAATGGAAGTCAATGGGTAAAAAACACTGACTCCAACCATTCCAAAGTCGAACAACTCAGAGTTGTCAAAGTTGGTACATGTATAGACACCACGCGTAAGCAGGTCTCCAAAAAGTAATATAACTCACAATCAACTCACAATCAAACAAAATCACAAAGTCCACTTCAAAGTGGCCCAGGGACTTGAAACTTGACACGCTCGCTCATTAGCCTTGCTAGCATGTTAGCATGCTCATGGAATATTTTACACACGAGTTGGCTCATGCAACCACATGCATTATCTTCAGAAAATGCCCATGCGGCGACATCGTCGTTTTATTTAAAAACATATATATCATAGGTGCCCCCTACTGCATCCCCCTAAATTGTTTCATTAGGGTGTCGAGCACGAAGTGCAAGACAACCTCTTGTAATTGTTAGTTTTATTATTATTAAGGTGTCGAGCACGAAGTGCAACACAAACATAAGTCTGTGCATAAAAACATAAAGCCCCCAGGAGCCATTAACTTAAAAAAAAGGTGTGGCTTAAAAACGCGTAAAACTAAAATGTCTATATTGACATGAAGATGGAGTCCTATGATCTTGACTCCAATACAAACGTTGTCCAACATTAAAGTTTGAACAAGATGGTACCCATGTTTTTTTCATTTGGGGCGTGGCATCAAAAAAGGGCGTGGCTTGTGACTAAAATGACCACAGTTCCTAGAAGGATTGTTGGATTTGAGTGGGACCAACTGTCACACAATCAGGGTTCAAAACCCCAAATGCTTAAGTAAGATTTAAGTTGATTGACAAAACAACATGGCCGCCAGACGAAAAAACGGAAACATTGATTTAAATGCTTTTTTTGATATCAGGATGGATTCCTAAGATCTTAAGTCCAATATAAAAGTTGTTAGGCATACAATTCTGAACAAGATGACATTTTCAAATCTTCAATTTGGACGAAACAACATGGCCGCCAGAGGCTAAAAACGGTCAGAATGGACGTAAATGCGTTTTTCGACATCAACATGGACTCTTATGATCTTCAGTCCAATATAAAAGTTGTTGGGCATGAAATTCTGAACAAGACAAAATTTAGAAATTTTCAATTTGGGCGAAACAACATGGCTGCCAGAGGCTCAAAACGGTTAGAATGCCGTGATTCCAATCCAATTGAACCACTCTTACTATCATTATCTTCATACTGTATGACAATATATAATACTTTTCTCTCACTTTTCTAAACAGTGTTTGATCAAAGTAAACCTAAAGTGTGTGTGTGTCTGAAGCTGTCATTACATTAAAAACAACCCATTTACTATCATTATCTTCATACTGTATGACAATATATAATACTTTTCTCTCACTTCATTATCTTCATACTATATGACAATATATAATACTTCCATGATTTAAACCAAAAGCAATACTTGTGTGTGTGTGTCTGAAGCTGTCATTACATTAAAAATAACCCATTTACTATCATTATCTTCATACTGTATGACAATATATAATACTTTTCTCTCACTTCATTATCTTCATACTATATGACAATATATAATACTTCCATGATTTAAACCAAAAACAATACTTGTGTGTGTGTGTGTGTGTGTGTGTGTGTGTGTGTGTGTGTGTGTGTCTGAAGCTGTCATTACATTAAAAACAACCCATTTACTATCATTATCTTCATACTGTATGACAATATATAATACTTTTGTCTCACTTTTCTAAACAATGTTTGATCAAAGTAAAGCTTCTTCCTTGATTTAAACCAAAAACAATACAGTACAATGTTGATGCAATGCACTTGTCACTACCGTGTGTGTCTAAATGCTATGCCAGTTATGATTCTATTTTAAAGCGTTAAACGAGCGTAACTGCTGAACCCTGACTTTGATGCACTTTCATAAAACATTGAAGGCTAAATCACCACAATTAACCTGAGGCTATTCCAACCTTATCAACTGTATAAAATCTGTAAAAGTCTCACTGGTCTGCCTTGTCTGCCTAAGCCTCGACACCCGGTAATCGCTGCTTGCAGCTTTAATTTAATAATTATATTCATCTCGATAATACATTCCCTGCTAAAAGTGAGAGGTGTGATGCTTAAAATATTTATGAATTATCATGTTTGTGTGTGTGTGTCAAAGTCTAAACCACATTCCATAGATATCTCTTACCCTACTGTTAAAAACGTTTGCAGAAAGCAATTATTCTACTTAAAAATGGGATGGATACAGATAGTCTTGACTGTTCCCCTTGAGGAACAGTCTCCTCTCTTAAAATCACTGATATAAAAAATGTGTTTATTATGTATTTTACAACAATCAAATTATTTGATTATATTCCTGTTTAGTTCTGCGCCCATAATGGAATCAATATGCAGGGTCCATGTTAGAGAATATCAATCCATATCTAAGAGCATTGAGCATCCACAGCTCAACTCCAATTAGTATACAGGTACAGGCAGAGTATTGGTCAGACTTGGCTAGTAAACTTGTATTTCTCGCTTTCTATGTTGCTTCATTCCCAATAAATAAATCTTTCTGAATAACAAAGTGTGTGGGTGTGTGTATGTCTTGGTTAAATATTAAAGACAAATAAAAAATGTCACAATTGTGAATTCCTTTTGCCAGGAGTGAATGGGGGGAAAAGGTATGTAAATGGCCAAAAACATGAACATACACGTTCACATGTGCCCCACCCCCAACCCCCATGAGTTACAAAATGTTCTGTAGCACAAACAAATGACAACACGGACAGCGTTCTGTTCACTTTTTCCCATGAACACTATTGCCCCCCCCCCCCAACCCCGTAGTTTTACCTCTCGCCTCACCTAAACCGCCCCCCTTCTTGTCGACCACATCGCCCAGTTTCTCACCTTAAACGATTGGCTGCTGCAGCACCCATAACGTTTCCCCTCCCCCGGGGCCCCAAATACCTTTCCAGTGGGGAGCAACAGCGTTCCCACGTCTTCGCCATACAAGGTCACGGGAGTTGTTTTTTTGTGTTGGTGTACGTATCAAGTTTTATTTCCGTGTCGAGTGGGGGGTGGCGGGTCCTTCTGTTTAAAACAGTATGGCGGTAAGGTAACGTTGCACGAGTGTGACAGTGCTTAAGAGGACAGCTTATGGCTTAGCATGAGCTTAAGAGTAAAAGCCTTTGCGTCAGGTGTGTTCTCCACATTCCTGCAGCTGGATTTTGTGGATACTCAACATAACACTAGTTGCTCCAGCGATCTGGTCCTATGAATAGTAGAGCACAGGTCGATGATTGACAGTATTCTGTGTGTGCATATTGTAATACATGGCGTGTTAGAATGCCACTAATACAGTCAAAGGAAACTGAGTGTTTGGTTTGACTTTTGGTAAATATATAGGTACAGGGATATTTGAGGTAGAACCTGTCAGACGGACAAACTGCAGTGACAACTTCAGGGAATTACCAGTTGCTGTGTGAACATTGCTTCAACTCAAATACTTGAATTCTTTGCTGGTTGATCATGCCAGACACAGGCTCATCTGGAGTCTGAGGCAAAGGAGAAATAAGGGAGAAAGGGGTGTTTACCCAGAAGTCAGATGGTACCAATGCGACTGGAGCATAGAATGTCCTCTGTGGAGCTTCATTCAAAGCAGCACCACACTGGGGATGAATGGCTAATGCTGTTATTGAGGGGTTTTGCTGCCCTCTGTTGCCTAACCCTGGAATTGGGACCGATTGAGACAGCTGATTGGCTTCAGCGTCATTAAAGGCAAATGATGATCTGACTAATAACAACCTTCAGACATCGTAGCCAATCACATTCGTTATATGTGGCCATAAGGCACAGGTCGATTTATCTTCTTGTTGAGCATTCGACAACTAGAACTGCTGGTACAGTGGAGATAAAGGAAGTTTAGCAGGAAGCGTGAGCAGAATCACGGAATGCAGCCTGAATAGACGGAAAATCAGAATGCAGCCATTTAACTCCAAAATGGCAACACATTGGTGACATCACATGCAAAGGGCCTATATACATTTGGCTTTCACAAGAGATGAAGTAGCTTCCAACTGAATTCAGAAATATACAAAGTAAGTTGAAGTGAAAGGAAACAGCTCTTGATCACTTTTGTAAACAAGCTTTGGGTTTAAAATGTTTAATTAAAGTTATTTGCTACCTGTGATCATAGAAATACAATTGTATGTGGATTCCGTTTGGGGTTTCAGCTTGGAGTTTTTACGATACATGCACATCTGTGTGCAAATGGACAGCAAACATCACAACTTAAATATCAGTTTCAACAAAAGCCTTGCATAAATAAAGCAATGTCCTTTATAAAAACACATTCGTAAGACATTCGTAAGACACATTTTACAAATGTCAAATATCAACCTTGATTAGATCAACTCTGGGATTCTTAAGCTTTGTTTTAAACATGGAACATGCAGAGCATCAGGTCAGGAACAAGGGCTGGCGATACATACATATATCATAGTCTGATGTTTTAATGATGACTATTGGCCTCTAGGAAATTTAGTTATTACACCTTTCAAAAGGAAAATGGAACGCTAACAGCATATTTAGAGAAATAAATAACATAAAAAACAAAACTCTCTTTAGAGGGAAATATGGTCACATATTGTGGTATGTGGAAATGGCATAAGACCATGAAGTCACATCATGCGACACAATGGCTGTGTAGGAAATTGCTCACTCGTTCACTATTTGGGGTGTCAACATGCTGCTCGGAACCAGAGTGTCTGACTTCATACCCATAATGCACCGTAAAAGCAGTGTACAACTGACCGTGTACAACGGAGTCTACACTAATCCTGCCCATTCCATATCCCATGATGCATAGCGGTTCTCATTTTCATCATATTCATCCATCTGGTGACACCTAACACGTGTTTACATGACCAATGCGCATCACGCTGACAGACCTCCGCCACACAATTAGTGTCCCAGTTCCCCCTATTCCCTTCCTTACTTGTTCCCTACATAGTTTATATCCCTATAGAGTGTTCACTCTATAGGGATTAGGGAATGAGTGAACCAGTGAGCGATTTCCGTTCACGGTCATAACGTTGCGGCTGCTATATTCCCCCCCCCCCCCCCCCCCCCCCCCCCCACACCACATCTATCCAGTCCTGGTGTGAATGTGTGTGTGTGTGTGTATGCGTGTAGGTCTGTGTATGCATGTGTGTGTGTGTGTGTGTGTGTGTGTGTGTGTGTGTGTGTGTGTTTGTGTGCTCAGCTGTAGGCGTGGATGATCCTGTGCCTCTTCAGGTGGTGCAGCAGGATGAAGGTCTTGCCGCACTGCGTGCAGCTGTAGGGCCGCTCGCCGCTGTGCGTGCGCTGGTGCACGCGCAGGCTGCTCTGTTGCGTGAAGCGCTTGCCGCACTGGCCGCAGCCGTACGGCTTCTCGCCCGTGTGCGTGCGGTGGTGGATGTTGAGGTGCGACGAGCACTGGAAGCTCTTGCCGCACACGCCGCACCAGAACGCCCGCCGCCTCTTGTGGCTCTGCTGGTGCAGCTTGAACTGGTGCAGGCGGGCGAACGCCTTGCCGCACAGCGCGCAGATGTAGCCCCGCGTCGCCGCCGACCCCCCGCCCGCCGCCGACCCCAGGGAGGGTCTGTGGTGGTGGTGCGCGGCGGCGGCGGGGTGGTGGTGGTGGAAGCCGTCCGGCGAGAAGGCCGGCCGGTCGGAGGCGGCGTCCCGTTCAGAGTGTTCGTGGAGCGGGTGGGCCTGGGGGTTTCTGGGAGGGTACGCGGCGTGGTCGTTCTGTCTGTCTTGCGGCGGGCCGTGTGCGTCGGGGGCACATCTGGAGGACTGGAAGGTGGAGGCTTGGGGCGGAGGCGTGTCCTTCTGGTAGTCGCCGCTGTAGGGGGTCTTGCAGGGAGGCTTGGGGGCCGACTGGGGGGCGCTGCCGGACTTGCAGTGGCCGCCGGGGAATGCGTGTGTGTCCGGATGGTTGGGGAATGTGTTGGAGTACTCCTCCACGACGCTGGAGAAATCCAGGAAGCCGGCGTCTATGTCGTTTCCCTCGATGATGGACGACCACAGCTGGTTCTCTCTATCGTCCAATGAGAAGTCACCGGGGAGCTGATTCTGTTTGCCTGTGCCGTGCTGGCATCTGTCCCGACTCGATGTAGAGTGACCCTCCTCCTTCTCCATTTTGATGGTCAGCTGCAAGTCGTTTGTCTCCTCGCCACGCAGTCGGGGATTGTGTGAAATGGCGAAGTGATTTGGGGTCCCTTCATTGGTGAACTCTGCATTAGACAACTGGCTGGGCTCTTCCAGCAGGTGCGACTCAGCGGAAGTGTTCGAGTATTGCATGGCATGCCCTGAAAACACACATTAAGGTGAAGGTGAACGAAGCAGCCGTCAATGTATTTAACCGACCACTAGCCGACCCATATTCTTTTGGACCCACCTATAGAATCGGAAGATCTTCTTCTCCAAACAGCTTCATCTGGAGTCTCCTCCTTTATGGTAAAGGCTGCAGTATCCTGATCTGCGTTGGCAAACTACAAAATTCATCGGGTTTAATTTAGCTTTGCGTTTAATTAATTTAATGTACGTTCCATGAACCAAATGAGAAATTCATAAGCATGCGAAACATACCTTGATATTTCCGGCGGGATGCGGACAGCTGCTCCCAGCATCTGTCCCGCTGTCAATATAGCTTTCTAATTCGCACCAAATAGACAACCAAGGTGGAGCCACGTTCGTACGTATGACAAGTAGTTAGGCAGCTGCATGGTAACTTGTTTCAATCTTAACAAGCCAGAATTATTGATGATCAATGATGAACATAAACACTTAATACCATGTCCAATTCTGGTAGCTTTTGTGTTCATGTCTCTAAGGCATAACCTAGTTTAATGAAATGCTGAGATAAAGAATCACTTTATAAGCATACGAATACATGCTAAAAATAACAATGAGTAAAGGTTACACATAAAAGCACCGACTACTTACCAAATCCCCGATGCATTTGTGCATTTTTGTTTTCCATGACTAATAATTTTCTTTTCAGGATTTCATTCTCGCTCTGTGTTCGTGATATTTCAATATGCAAAGAACCGCATTTATCATCGACAAGTTTAGAAATTTCTGACACAGCTGTTTTTACCAACACCTCCATGATTGAGGTAAGCTGGGTTTGAAAAGGAATACACGTCGCCATGTTACTTAAAAAATATAAGTATAATAGGTTGATTTCTAACAATATATCATAATGCGAATACTTGTTATAAACTGCAATAACAATCGAGGCAGGAAGAATACATCCCTGACTGTAGTAACCCGGAACCTTTGTTTCGCGTGGCGGAGCAATTTACCGTAAAAACTATAATACTGTGCCCGGTGGATTCAGGGGATTCTTGGCTCCATCTATCGCTTGCAACCTGTGCTTCAACTGCAGGACACATCTACGCGCTCAACCGACTGGAGACCTAATAACTCCCCTTAGGTTAACTATTACCAATGGTGACACTTTGCAAAGCAAAAGAGGGCAATCGCACGTTTGTTTGACATAGTGCAAATGACGAAAAGACATGCATAGAAATACTCACTAGTTTTTGAAGGAGTACAAAAAAACAATAACTTGATCTGAGCTACAAGATCTGAGCTACTACTTGTGCAAACAAGCAGCACTGCCAAGCCTATGTTTGAGAAGCCACACAATTTTAGCACAATGGCCGAATTATGGAACCTTAGGGGTTCTCTAGAGGCCTTTCCATCCTACTGTTAGTTGCAGTACCTATTCATCATAGTAGACTTACAATGACTTGCAAATTATAGATTGCAGATACCTCGTTTTTAGTATCATGGATTCTTAGCCTGCCGTAGGGCAAACCACTAACTCTTAACATGCTAAACATTCACAAGGCTACTTATGGGTACTCACTACAAAAGGATTAGTCATTTTAAGTCACACAGAAGACAAAGCGTCAACGTTGTTGATACTTTGCTTCCATTCTCGTCTGGGTATATTACATATTAATGTCAGAGGCACCTTTTTTTGTGATGTATACAATTGTTAATTAAATGGAACCTAACCTATTATTGCTGCTGAAGCTAGGCATTTAATTCATCATGCAAGCATATTAGGACTGAATAGTTTCATACCTATATTCATCATTCCAGACATGTGGGTGGTTAAAGTTAGAAAAACAGACTGAAAACATGGGTCATTCAGAAGATATACAGTACAACGTGGATCCCAGTATTGAGAAACTTTGCAACATAAAACAAAGTGACAAAATAACTAATTTAACATTTCCTTTTTTAATCTTAAATATTGGATTTTCAAATGTGGTTTAGAAAACAGGTTAAAACTTCAAAGAGGTTACCAGACATCCAAAGTAATGTGTTAACACATTAATCTTCAAATTCTGTTTAATTTGTCTGAGCTACATTGTGACAGCTATACATCAACACAAACTGTGCAACATAGGAAACCACTTAGAAAGACTGTATTGCCTTATTTTGTAACAATTTCATGCACAACACCTAGGCAGTACATCCATACGCACAAGGCGTATGTAATGTGACATTGAACACGGCCCCGGTTCCCATGATTTCTGAGGGACCTGCGTCAAAAGTGTTCACCAAACAAAAGGAATGCCTTATCAATCCAAATTGAAAAACACACATGGCAACAGTACTATAAAGTATAGCATATGCAATATTAAAAAAACATTATCTTTGAAAACGATGCACCTAATGTCATTTTAAATATAAAACAGGATTAACCAAATAAAACTAAGTGGGATCTTTGCATTGGTGGCTCTCAAAGTTACTCCAACATTCATAGCTTGTCCCACAAGTCAAACAAATGAAACCGTTTTGCTTGTCGACATCCGCGCTGCAGCCCTCCTCCAGGGCGTTCAAGTCGGGCACCTCAAATGGCGACGCTCCCTCCTGGGACGTGTCCATGACCGAATACTGCTCCTGCAGCATCATTTCCATATCGTCTTTGCCCTTCACCAAGGGCACGTCTTTACCCGGGGACCCACGGCCCCCAGGCTCACTGGCCGGCCCACTGCCAGGGCCCAGCCAATCCTTCACCATGTTCGACACCACACTGGCTGCATGTGCGCTATAAGTCGACGCTAGCGGCGAAAGACTACGGCCGCTTTCCTCAATAATGGAGGTCCAGAGGAAATTTGCGTCGTCTGCTATACCGTGTGCGTTTCCTGGCGGTAGAATGTAGTCCGTTCCTGGCTCAAGCTTCACAGTGACCGCTTGTTCGCCGCGGCCTACATCGTACGCCGTGTCGGGAAGTCGTTCCCCCAAGGTGGCTGGTCCAGACGTGGATGTACCGGGGTTCATCTGGGGTTGGGTGTTTTCCTGTTGCTGTGCCTCCAACATTTCTATGCTCTGTTCTTTACAAAAGAAAACAGAAAACATTTAAATGAGTTTTAAGAGTTAATCATAATTTTTGTAATCATTCATGCTTTTTTTGTGGTAGTTTAAAAGTGTATTTAAAGCTAAAAGTATGTGCTTGGTTTTTAGATTTGTTTAACTACTGTTTAATGATTAATTCAGTCAATTTAGGGTTTGTTTTGAACATTAGTCAATTATGAACTTATGCCACACACACACACCCAGACTAACCAGTTCTGTGGGTCTTCAAGTGGAGCTTCAGACTGCCTTTCTGATTGAAGCACCTCCCGCAAATTTGGCAGCCATACGGCTTCTCGCCCGTATGGATCCTCACGTGCCTCTCAAGATGCCCACTGCGCTCAAAGACCTTGCAACAGAAAGGGCAGACAAAGCATTTCTTGGGCTTTGCTGGCTCGAAGGAGGGGTTCCTCCTCGCCCAGTGGGGCTGCCACGGCATACAGTTGAAGCTCGCGGACATCGCCGTCTCACTGAAAGACCCCGGGGACGAATATCGTGTCAGGGGAGTTGCATTGTCACTGGGATTTCGGTACGGTTTCCCCGACATGTGAAAGAGCCGCAAAGGTTCCCGTGGTGCAGGATGTAAAGAGCCATGTCCTGGGACAGATGGCATGTTCTTCCCCATGATGCCGTTGCTTGTTCCTGGATTCTTTTTCACATGAGGTCCTGACATCCACAACTCTCCAACTCTATCAAAGACCCTGATGTCTTCACCCGGGCCGCCGCTTGCCTCCCTGGCTGGCTGACTTCCACTGGGACATGGGTTCAGGGGTTGTGTTGCCACGTTCACCTCAGGTCCTGACTTTACCGGAACACCTGTGGTGGGTTGGGTGTCTTCTTTCGGCAACTCATCTTTAACTGTAGACTGGCTCCCATTTTCAACATGAGGGGTGTCTGTACCAAATCTCTCTTCAGGAACTTGTTGATGTTCTGCTGCGCCTTGCATTTCTGGTTTTGGCTGAAGACCTGTATATGTACCATATTCATTAGGGCATCTCTAGACTCAACCTCTAAAAATAACAATTTACATTAAAATATAACACTGATTGAAGCAAACATCTTATGGCGGAACCATTTTCCTTGTAAAAAGAGTGAAATGTGACAATTTACACAAATTAATCACTCCAGACAAGAGCACCTCAAAGTGTTAAGGTGTGACGATAAATACTTGTTCATAAAAAGGTATGCTTATGGATTTTTGGCAGGAACCTAACAATTACCAAACAGGTCTCAGATTGTGAACATCTGAGTCGCACATGAGAAACTTACCCTTTTGGTGTATCTTCATATGTTCCTTGACACTGCTTTTCTGATTGAATCGCCTACCGCACACCTCACAGACGTACGGTTTCTCACCAGTATGGATCAGTTTGTGCCTTTCAAGGTGGGCTCTCCGGGTGAAGTTCTTGCCACAGTAAAGACAAGCAAAGCCCCTCTTAAACATTAAGCTCTTAATGTTCCTCCATCGCACCGGGTTGTAAGTGTTACGATAATAGCTAAAAGCAAGCTGCTCACGGGCAGCCGGGTTTTGCTGAACAGCCCCTGAGCTGACACCACTAGAGGTGCTGGCAACTCCTGTAGGAACCGACAGACCAGGCTGTGTGCCTTCTGCTAAACCTAAATAGTCAGAAGTACCAAGTCCAGCTGCGTTATACATGGAGCTTGCTCTCCATGTTCCAGATTCCCTTTCAAACCGGGTCTGTTCTGCTCCTTGCTGGGCCAGGGCATCTCTGGCGTGGGTGATCTCCTTCTCCCCAGGCTCCCTCTTGACTTGTACCTCAGGTGTGGACCCTTTGCTTGGGTCCTTGTCAAGCATATTTTCATTGGCGGCATTATTGGCATCTGTGGAAAAAAAATTATCATCGTTTTTTTTCCCCAAACAACATCATAGCCCTTTTAATAGAGGCATCATTGTAGGACAAATACAGCTGTGTCTCATAACACTAACTATGGGTCTGCTCCTTTTATGTAACAGGGTGCAGGTACTGACTGCTACCTGTGCCCTGGTACATCAAATGATCACACCCATGATTAGTGTTATGAGCAACAACTGTCCAGCGATGACGCCTCTGTGAAAGGGTATTTTGTCCTATTCATTTATCTGGTAGACCTAATAGTAAATAAAATGGCTATTTATGCATAGGTTACCTGAAAAACATAACATGTGTAGGGTTAAATATATATATATATATTAATTTCCGAGGCTATATATCTTGACTAAAGTCGGATTGTAAAGTTACGCCTTACCATCACTCCCTTGTCGGTCATCATCACCAAGAACAATCACCCCTCGATCTTGACCCCCATTCGCTGCTTTCAACTCATTGTTGAGAATGTCGATGTTGTCTTTCAGCTTTAGGATCTGATTATCGCGTTGGCATATTTCCATACGCCACACCACCATGCCATCTTCGACAACTTTGGCGATTTCTGCAACAGCAGCTTTGGACAGTGCATCGATAACAGAGGAAATCTGAGCTCGTATATTAACGACACTCAACATAGTATACGTATAAGATACGGCAAGATTTTCACTTTACAGCTCTAGGCTACCTTGCAACGGCTTCCAGCTTGTTGTTCTGACCAAAGTAAGGTAGCCCATTTACAAATAGAAAGTACACAACCTGATTGTATGGGTTTTGTCGTAGCTTACATGACGCTACATGCTAATATACACACAAACTGAATCATGGCTGAACAAACGAGGAGTTCCTCCCGTTCTACGGATATGACGTATTTACCTTAATAACAGACAAAACCCGCAACAAACAAAAACCTTACTATGAAATTAAAATGTATATGGTAGGACATTTATTTTAGAAGCATTTCTTTTCAAACAAGACCTTAGAAGTCATATTTGCTAAAATTCCCGACAGCAATACAGTCAAATGCTCTCTCAAAAATGCAATCATTCAATTAAATCATTTTATTCAGCCTGAGTGGAATTATTGGATGGCCGCACTCTGCCCCTGCAGTCATTGCGCATGACCGGAGTCTTCCACAAGGCTAGGCACATATGGCTATAGGAAGACCTTTTGCTAAAGCTAGCGATGTGTTTTGTAGGAGTGTCTTTGGCAGGAGGCCTGAATGGAGGTGTGGGATTTATTTTTGTTGTAGACTAGCTTACTTAAATTTATTTATATTTTATTGACGCGTGGTGGCACGAAAAGCAGCTTTACCTGGCTGGCTTTCCATCCCAGGCCATGCCCAAAAAGGCTACTTCATGAATTAATGCCCAATCACACTGGGTGTCTTTGAGTGTAACTCTCATATATAACCCTGTACTTGTTCAACTCACCTCTGATACAGCACAGACATGTTCTAACGTGGCATTATCTGATCACAGGTAAAATAGTTTGATGGCATAAGTAAACATGGCTTTTTACAAGTGTGTGCATAGCTGTATAGAATACATGATTTTAGTTGTCACCCTACATTTAAATGTTTGTGGTTTAGGTAATCCATGTTAAGGATCAACTGAATTTCAGATCCTATCTAGTAATCATTTAATCATTGTTGTATCCAAAAGCAATGTGGTATACATTCACCAAAATAATCAAAACATTTATAGCACGTTTTGCTTTTTATGTTGAATTGTCTTACCTACCTTTCATTTACAAATACTTTTATGTAGGCTACCTAATTCACTAAGACCAACTAGTCCCAGAAAACAGCAACATAGAGATTAATACCATCACAATCACTTTATGTATTTGAAAACTGCTTACTGGTAGAAAAAGTGGAATACATTAAGCAAAACAAGAGGTTAATATATATAATTCCCTCGTATCTTCAAAACTCTAATGCATCGACCTGTTAGGGGCCTTTCACACTCGCTGTTTAGTCGGAATCATAGTAGATTTGTATGAAAAAGTGGGATACACTTGGCATTAGTGTCCTGTTAGTGTAATAACACAAGTAAACAATGTTTGGGTTAGGATGGAGTTGGGGTGGGGTCAGGGGAGTCAGATCAAATGTAGTCGGTTGCCTCAACAGCGTGTCCTTAATATGTCCTTATGTTGTGAACAGCATGTTAGCCGTGACGCAAATTTAAATGTATTAGAAGGCGCTATCGCAAATGAGCAACACAAACCCTAAACACACTGTGTAGTTAAAGGCTGTTCCAAAACGTCATTACATATTCAGGACATGCTTGTTACATTGCTCATTATGTGTAAATGTTACAAAACATTGGTCATGTGAAAGATTATTTAAAAACACGGGAGCAATTTACGGTACGACCAAATAAATTAATAAAATATAGCACAAACGCAGAGTAACTTGTTTGGTTCCCCCAGTTTATCGATAACACAACAGTCAAGACGCTTGTTGATGGCGCCAGTTATTGGGAAGGGAACCCATGTTCGGCAGAATTCTATACAGTGTGAACAAAGACCAGCGATTGCAGGGGCATTGTATTTAAAACCATTATTATTGCCCTCGTCTGTGGATCTCCTGGTGTATTTTGACGTTACTCAGGGCTGTAAAGCATTTCCCGCACGTTTCACACCTGTAGGGCTTGATCCCGCTGTGAAAGCGCTCGTGGCGGACACAGTTGTCCTGGCGGGAGAACAGCTTGCCACAGATTTGGCAGCTGAAGGGCCGCTCGCCCGTGTGCACGCTTTGGTGCGAGTTCAGCCGGGTCTTCTGCGTGAAAGACTTGCCACACTCCTGACACTTGTAGGGTTTTTGAGTCCTGTGAAGAAAATGACTATGGCTGGACTGTGGAAGTTTTTGGTTGGCTCGCCAGCCTTTCGCCATCTTCACGGCCTTGGTTGGTTTTCTACTGGGGACATTATCCCCAAAGAAGTTGCCAACAGAAGTCCACCTCTGGAGGTCTGTCTGTAAAAGTCCCGCCTGTATAAGACGCCGGCTTTGCATGGCTTCGCCCTCGCCCTCACCAGACAGATATGAGAATTCTGTTGAGGAGTTAGACTGCAAAATTGAACTTCCTGTGCACATTGGTTGTACCTGGGGCAGTTCCTTCATCAGTGACACACCGGAACCCTTGGGTGCTCCGGCGGAATTCCAGTTGGTCGTTGTTCCATGTTGAGCTGGATCTGTTGGATGGGTTTGTTCAACAGACACGTCCTCAAAAACAGTACTGGAAGGCCACGATGAGACCATGTCCTCTTCAGGGTTAAAGGCCAACTTGTCAATCTCTGCTATCTCTGTATTGGTTGTATTCATTAGTGTAGGCTGATCCCTCTCGTCCAGTGGCTCAGACTTGACCTTCACTCTCGGGTCCATCTGTTCATGGATATGATCCCCTGTTCCGTGGGGTATATTAAAATCATGTTCAACTGCAAAACAAACAAAGAAAATGTGGTTTACTCTTTTCTCTAAGCTATGAGAGTGCTAGACTGGTTCCTGACTAGCAGTTTGTGAAATGGGATGATTGTCGTGCGATTCTACATAAATGTATTTGCATGACTGTTGTATTGACATTGAACCTTGCATAAAGGTTTACCTAAGGGCAGCTAGGGTTTGTCAAGAAGCAACCTTTTAGCTTACCTTGGAATAGAGATGGGGCTTTAGGATCGCAGAACTGAATGCACTTAGGATGTACTCGTGTGACTCACCTTTATCTCGCACTTGAAGCCCGAAGACTCCAAATGCATTTATGTCTTCTGTACATCGTGTGGCTTCTGCTTTAGCAATGGATTCTTGCGCTTCAAAGAGATCAACTTCCATCTGTCTCAAACTTCTTTTGAGTTCTAGTATTTCACCGTCTCTCCGACTAATTTCAAGTCGTAGTACGACGGACTCGTCCTCAACCAGCTTGGTTATTTCGGCTACCGCTGCCTTTGATAGAACATCCATTATTGCCGACATTTGTACACTAAAAGGTGAAGGTGAAGACATCGTGTCCACGAATTAAAACGTCCAACAAGCACCTGTCGATTAAAAACATATATGTATGTCTGGCACTGTGTTTGCCTTATTTTGTTGACGTCCGTAAAAATGAAGGACGGAAATTGTGTAGGAGGCGACCGTAATGCTCATAATAAAGGTGACAGACAAATGCTTGTAAGATGATTTTATTAAAAAAACAAAACAATAATTATTAAATTGACAGGATATAAAAAACATTCGTTAATTAATTTGTCTAATTAAAAATACTTGACGTCAGAAAAGGGGAATTCTGTTAAAATCGGTACAACTATTAAAATCTTTATAAATGAGTTAGTATGTAGCAGCCGTTTGCATGACTACACACGCACACACACACACACACACACACACACACACACACACACACACACACACACACACACACACACACACACACACACACACACACACACACACACACACACACACACAAATTACCTTCAATTATGACCATATTGTAGAAAAAAAAAGTTTACAGTTTATGTAAAGTAGAATACCCAAAAATGGTTTGTACAGTTGGCTACATGCAACAGTGCATCATTCATGTCCCCAATCCTTCTGCCTCTCTCTGTCACTGCTCTCTCTCTCCCTTTCTCGCCGCATGGTTGCTTTGGCGACCGCCTCATCAAAACACATACTGAGGGGATTGTTTTTAGCGCTGGCATCCTTCACTGTGATATCCTCCCAGTCCCTACTCCTCCTTTGCCTCTCCGCTACTGCAAGCCCCTTCCTCTGCTTTACTTCCACTTGTTTCTCATCCACACCCTCTGCTACTGCTTCCACCTCCCCAACATAAATGTCCTCTAGTGGGATCCCTTTTTTCCATTCCCACTCCCTGTCTGGGACCCTGGCCTCACTGTGCTGTTGCTGCTGTTGTTGCTGCTGTTGATGCTGTTGTTGCTGCTGCTGCCGGAGGTTCAGTGCTGTTAGCCTGCAGTGCTGGGGTTTTGGCGGCACGACCGGCACCGACCGGACTTGGTAAACTATAGAAGGAGATTGGTGGGAAATGACCAGCTTTCTACCGACACCTATCTCAGACCCCACTCCTGAGTTGCCTTCTAAGCCCTCCTTTAACGTGTCATGCTCTGCCTTGATTCGTTGACTTATGTTTGTTCTTTTGGCTTTTCTGTCCATGCTCACCAGTGGTTGAGAATGCTCTCTGATGCTACCTGCATCCTTTATCTCCTTTTCAGGAGCTTCTGGTTCGCTAAAGGCTTGGATCATTTGACCTTCTCCACAAACTGACAACTTCTCTTGTTCATCTTGGTTTTTACCATCTCCTCTATCATGCTCGTCATCTGGTACACTTTCCTCTGTTGAATCACTTTCTATTGGCTCTACATCTTCACTTTTCCTTTTGTCTTTGCTGGCTTGGTTGTTAGACACCTCCCCAGACCCCTCTATTGGTGTTTCTGTGATCCCAGCTTCGTCTTTCTGGACCATCTGTTCCTCCGTATTTTCTCTCATTCGTTCTTCCAAAACATGAACATCAAGAGATTCCATAACCTGAATGTCTGTTTCCCCTTCTCCAGACTGCTGTTCTCCATCTCTTGGTATATTTTCTATTTCTTCTGAAGAACCAACTGGCCTCGTGCAGACGTCATCCTCTTGCCCTTGTACGTCTCTCTCGTACCCCGGCACTCTCTCGGGCTCTCCATCCGGAGTTCCTGCAAGGATCTCCTCACCTACGTCATTTGTCTCTTGCCTGACCTGATTCCACTCTCCCTCAACACTCTCCATTCCCTCATCTTCCCAAACACAGAGGTCTGACGGGGGGTCTGGCAGTTCTTCACAAAACTCTGTAGACACGTCAAGGATTCCATCTGGTAAGGCACACGTCTCTATCTGAGAAGATGGAGGCGTTGTCGCCTCAAGTGAACCACTCCCTGAGTTTTTCACACACCTATGGGAAATGTCATCCCCTTCGACTCTAACCTCCGCCGTAGCTTCGGTGCCTGTGAGGACTTTGGTTTGCAGTGAGCACTCCCAAGCCTCTGCCGGCTCTGAAATTAGGGATGGGGGGTCTGATCCACCTGCAGCTTGACTGGTATGGACCACAAGGTGGAGGTCTCCTGTGTCCACTCTGGAAATGGGAGAGGATGACATAGAGAGAATTAGGAGTTTTAATATGGGAGACAAAAATAAAAACAACAATTTTACTGGCTAGATGTATCAGTTCATTTTACCTTTGATTTTGCATTTTCATTTGTGCTCCATCTTCTTCGCAGCACTCAATTTCACCCTCCCTTTTCTCCACAGCTTGGCTCTTCACTGCATACTCATTTTCCATATTTCCGGTCTCGCTGTTATCTGGAGGTCCTACGATGACCATGGCCTTAAGCGCTGCGGCCTCAGAGCTCCGCGATGGGTGTCCAGACTCTTCATCAAGTAAGAGGTCGACAAATTGGTCGACTGGCAGTGGAGACGGGTTCGGACATTCTGGCCTGGTCCAGGTCAGGTCGTGGAACGCATAACTAGAGGGGAGACTTTTGTAGAACATGCACTCGTCTTCGTTATCACCACCGTCCTCTTCACAATCACCGCCATCGTCTTCATCATCTGCATTGCAGTCGTCCTCTTCGTCTTCGGAGGAGAACTCGAGCGGGCAGCAGTACGTGCTCATGTAGGGCAGGCTGAGGGACTTCATGTGTCTGTTGGGGAGCCTTTGCAAGGGCGGATGATGTTGGTTAGGCAGGTGCAGTCCGGGATTGGGCTCGGAGCGTCGGTGCAGGAGTTGGGGAGAGGGTTGTGTCTCCCTGGATGCCCAGGGGGAGCTGGAGAGAACCAGCCCTTCCATTTCCTCGTACTCATTGTCCTCATAGCCGGGCGGCTCCACGGAGAACTCGTTCACCTGAAGAGGGGGGTTTGCAGATGAGGATTGAGATGGAGAGAGAGAAATATACTAAGTAGCCACCCAATCCATCCCATCCAAATCCTGGTTGGGGACGCACGTTGTCTGGAGCCTGTCCGCACATTAACGTATGAAGTTCTCTTTCTGTGTCTGAGTCTTAAATTGTGTCTCATTCAGGTAAATCCACCAATAATAAACCTAATAAAGACACAGAACTGTACATAACTCACTGAAATCATAACTTTATCATGTTGTTCTTTGAGATGTTTGAGTTGCTGTTAGTTGGATATGGCCTTTGTAAAGGCTGAAGCCTTCAGATCAGTCAAAATCAGCATGTGCACACTAAGCAGGTAACTGTGGACCCAGCACTGCTACATGTGCACTACTACGAGGCGTATGCGTCGCTAACACTTGACATGTAAAGTATCCAACAAAGCAGCAGCACAGACATACACACAAACCTGGTTTGAGACACAGCAGTCAATATGGTCCAGGAAGTCAAAGCTTTCCTGAACGTAACCCGAGAGCTCATTGTCATCTCCCTCCAGCCCAGGGACGTCTAGGACACTGGGCACCTCTGATGAACGGTGGTCTCTGTTCTCCATCATCTCAAACCTGCAGTCAACTTGAGCGTCTGCATTCAGCAGCCCCTTACCCTTCATATCTGAGGGTGAAGTAAAAATGAAGGCATTTACATTATTGTACATACATTTGATAACACCTAAAGAGGATAAAGCTGATGTGGGCACCAATGCACTGCAGGTCCACTGTAATAACATACAAGTACATAACATAACTGTAATAAGTGTCAAAGAAAAATTGCGGACCATTAGACATGCAATAGCAAAATGTATTCCTTTAATTGCTGATGGACTATTCAAATCACAGCAAACTTACAAATATTGTGTGTAGGATACTCTAAGTCAATATTTATCCCGAGCATGAATACATTTGTGGAATAAGCATCACTAGCAGTGTGACAGCTATCATACATAACAAGCAGGGTTTTCAAAAAGTATACATAACTTACCCATGTATTCATCTTCAGTGTCTTCAGTAACATATTGGTCCAGGTCAGAGTTCACAATTTCAGCACCTTGCTCTCCATCTGGGACGTCCATGACCCCCTCATCTTCGCTCATCACCTCGCTGTCTCCCTCCTCTTCCCCACCGCTCTGCACGTCTGGCTTCCAATTTTCCTTGCTCTCCCCGTCTTCTTCCAGGTGATTCTGTTCATCTTTCTTGTCCTCTACCAATGTTTCTATTATGACAACAGTTTCTCCTTCTCCTTCTCCTTCTCCTTCTCCTTCTCCTTCTCCTTCTCCTTCTCCTTCTCCTTCTCCTTCTCCTTCTCCTTCTCCTCCTATGACTTCTCCTCCTCCTCCTTCTCCTATGACTTCTCCTCCTCCTTCTCCTCCTTCTACGACTTCTTCTCCTCCTCCTCCTTCTTGCTCCTTCTTTCCGTCTACCTCACTCTTCTTCTCATCCTTTGGCTCCACCTTCCCACTTCCTCTCGCTTTACTCTCGGCCCGGTCTCCTCCGTCCCTTTCCCTGCCGCAGTGGACGACCCTGTCCCCTCCGCCCCCCTGCAGCACCCCCAGGGCCAGGTTGGAGGTGATATGGAGGGGCACGGTGACCATGTGGGGCCCGGAGATATGCATGGCCGCTCGACGGCCCAGCTTGGCCGAGGATTGGCCCGGGGATCTGGAGGGGTTCGCCAGCGAGCCGTCTCCGCTCGCGGTGCCGCCCCCAATGCCTTCCATGGCCAGGGCGCTGTACGTGCCCTGAGTCCCCGCACCCCCGCTCAGGACGCCGGTGCCCCTGCGGTAGGTGACGGCATACCCGCTGCCGCCCGTGGCACCGGGAGGGGGCCCGGCCTCTGTGCTGGCTAGGGGACTGGGGATGGCCCCCGACCCGGATATGGCGGAGGAGTGCTGGACAGGGTGCCTGGATCCTAAACATTTTGTTGAAAAAAATTAGAGGTTTCTGACAATGGTATATCCCAAAACATAATTTGAAGAAAAACATTTAAATGAGATCTTACACAATACTGTGAGGTAATACCTACATCATGTAATGAGGATGTTGCTTATCTGGCCCAAGATTGTAATTCATGTCACAGCTCATATTTAAGAGCTTAAGGGAGTAGGCAATCAAATGTATTCCAATTCCTATTGATCAGCTAAAATGTGTGGTGAAAGCTAACATTTTCCTAAACAACCACTGTATATGCCTTCTTATTTCTTGTGTTTCACACAGGAATGGATGGATTCACACAATCAATATATACATGCATTTGAAAATTTGTAAGCAACATAGTCTATCCAGTAAAATTCACCCAACCTGATTTGCAGTGAACCATCGTAATTTGCTGATTAGAAAAACTAAATTGGGTGGAGCCCAAAAAAACGTGGTGGGACTTTTACATTCTAAATGTAGACCCGTGCTCACTAACTTCTTTTTAATCCGCTGGTAAGATACAGATAACTTTCCTGTTTGAACGTAAGAAACCGAAAATAATGTTATTTTAACTGTACCTTCATTTGTAAACGTTTGAATGCTGAGGGAGTCCATACTTCTGGCCGGCCTCAATGAAGACCTGTCTTTCTCTGACAGAAAAACACAACAAAAACATATAGGATTAAAGAGGTTGGAGCAGTTGTCCTCTTGTGCTACTGCCCGGAAAAGCCTGATAAATGACAGCACATCTCATTGAATTACCTTTTAGAGAGTTCTTGCTTCTTCTCCACGGTTCGTGGAATCGTCCTCCGATGTTGAAGATGGACATCCATTTCCTGCCCTTGAGAGACCCCTTCCTCCTTATTTGGATAAGGATAACACACACACACACACACACACACACACACACACACACACACACAAGCCCCCTCACACACACACACAAGCCCACACACTCACACACAAACACACACACAAGCACACACATGCCGGCATTTACTAAGGTTGCAAAATACCCACATACACCCTAATCATTGTTATTAATTGCTAGATTAGGATGAGCACCAACATAGATGCAAGCTTGGTTGCATCAGTGAACAGATAAGTGTGCAAGATAGTAGGCTAGGCAGTCACTAGGATATATATATATATATATATATGTATAATACACAAGGATAATTATACATACTTGTCAGTGCCTTCAATAATAGCATGGTAGGGTCTCATGGCAATTGGACCATCCCCAGGGCTTATGTTGCCGTAGTGGGCCATATTTGGAGGAAGGTCCCGAAGGATTGGTTCCTCCGGACCACACGTTACAGTTGTGGAGGGTAAGGATGTCCGCCTGTCCTGTGGTACACCTGGAACACAAAGTTAGATTAGAAAAAAAGGTTTAAACTACCTATGAACTACCAAGGTGTGCTTGCAAAACACATATCAGTCCATACGGAAGAAATGTATACTATAAATTATACCACGGATACACTTTGAAACATCTTGTAACATTACCCAACAACCTAATACATATTTGAGCACATTTGATGTCATTCAAAGTTCTAGTTGTAAATACGACACTAAACCTGTGATTTTCATGGTCCATGCTCGGACTATCAGAAGACCAGCATACCGTCCATGTGTCGTAGCTCTGCAGACGCACCTTGCCCACTGAAGAGCTGAGAGACGTGTGTGAGGATGAATTCCACCACGATGGACTGCACCCTCACCTCCATGAAGGCTGCCGTACCGTTGAACCCAGAGTTCTCAATGTCCTTGGACCTTCACACGCACACAAAATACATTTAATCAAGAAAATGTAATTTAGGTCAAATTGAGGTCCAATAAAACGTAGGTCAAATTAGGTTAGTTACATTGAGATCAAATGACTCCTTTTTTTTTTTATCTCAAGTCAATCAGTTATGTTCATTTAACCCAGACACTCTACAGAAGACACAATTGAATCATGTTTCCACAATGTGAAATGTTTTTTCCAGTATCTAAAATCCAGATCAAAGCAAAGGGATCAGGGCTTTGATACAGATCACTCACAGATCCCTTTCATCATCACCCACCTGCAAGTAGGTTTTCAACCCCTCCTGTGACTTATGAAAACGGTGTTATTAATCTGAATGTTAAATTAAAGTAATTGTTAAACCAACCTAAGGAGATTGGGGGCCCAGACGATGGCCAGGTTCCTGGAGTGCATGTTGGTCTCTGAGGAGTGGGAAGCCATTCTCACAAGGTGGCACATGAGAAACTCCAGAGTCCTCAGAGGAGACAAAGATCAAACAGAAATGGAGTTTAAACACTGTTTATAAGATACCTACTAATGTGCCCTCTTTTCCAATTTACATACACTCTCACTTTATATTCTCTGTCTCTGCTATATAAATATGTACCTGTAATGAAGGGCAGGTAGCTCCTTTAGCACATCTCTTATCTTCACCAATCTCTCTTCCTCCAACTGGATGGCCACAGCCTCCTGTGCAGAAATGGTTTGGTTTGTAGTTACTGCGATTCATTTTCCATGTTCAACCTTGTTTGGGTCCAACTTTTTGTGACTCACAAACAATTTCTGCTGCACATACTTGTTTCTGTTACACAAAAATGTTTTACGTTTCCTTCAATGTATTTCTTTCTTTTGGTTTAATTTTGTTTCTGTACGTCCTCCTCCCACTTTTGGCACAGACTAAGTGGCACCGTAAACATGTACTGAATACGTACTGTTTTTGCCATCAGACTAACGAACGTGTATATCACTCACGGCAAACTTGTCATAGAGGTTGTAGGTGAGCAGTGGGTTAGGCAGCTCCCGGAAGTAGGCCTTGCACAGGGAGCTGACACAGTGGATGTCCTGCAGGTACAAATCCTTGTGGAGGTCCGGACTGGCTTCGTTGTCAAACTCACTCCTGGTGAACACCGGTACTGACATTCACATCATGCATCCCATGCATATTGACATACAGTACATATCTCGTGCATCTGTTATATTATGGACAAGCCACACAGGGAACATTTGCACCACCTACACACCTCAGTTTCTGTATATTGGAAGATACCCCGGACAGCCGATAGATGCCATCGACCACTCCGTGCTCCTCGATGAACTCGCTGCAGATCCGCAACACATGTGGAACTGTGGATGGATGGACGGATGGATGATACACAGTCATAGTCAAGACATGATGTGAAATATCTTGTTAATTCATTTGTTAATTAGTTGTTATACTATGTGGCATACTTTCTATTCAGTTTATCAGTTTTTGTGCCTGGTTAGCTAGATCTCCTTAAAGTGAAGTGAAAAAGACAAATTTGTGCAAAATACGTTTTCTATTGATAAAGAAAAAAGAAGAAGAGAAGAGTGGAATTGAACAGAACCGAAGGCCCCAAAGCTGCTTACTCTCTTGAGAAGAGGCGGCCAGATGTTCCTGCAGATCACAGCCGAACACCTTCTCCTTATTGGCCCCCTTTCTCCGGACTCTCCGCATGTCTTCCTGGTCCCTCCCGCCGCAGCTCTGCTCACATCCAGGCCGCTGTGCTCCGTTTGTGGGTGAAAGTGAGTGAGGGAGTGGATTCGGCCCCCTAGACCCCTGGTTGAGTCTAACCAGCAACGGTGGGTTTTAGAGTGAAACCGGGGCTATCTCACATCCTTCAGGGGTTGGACTGCTTACTTGTGGTGGTGCTATGGTGCATCATAAAAACATAAAAATACGTAGATTGTGTCGTCAACTTGTTTTTGGGGCAGGTGCAACCTGTAAATTGAGAGCCAAAAAACGGTATAGTTTATCTACATGCAAATGCAGCAAACTTCACAGTACTGAATGAATGACTGAACATGCAAACTCAACTTTAAAAGTTAGCTTTCATTTTATTTTCAATTGACAGACCCCACCCTTAACAAGTTCTCCTATTTTGCTGCGTAACCAAGTTCCTATACATTCAGTCACGTTTTCCTTTTCTCCCAGGGCGTATGTAGAAGTACATGTAACAAAAACCCTAAAGAAAACGTAAGCTCTGACCTGGGGTTAATGGATGTTACATCCCTCCATCATGCTGCCGGTTGTCTGCCCTACAGCCTGTCAACAGCCATTTTGGGATTTTGACTATCCCGGAAGCCTAGCATGAGCTATGATCATGTCTGCAGTGTTGAGCGAGCGGAAATGGAGTCCAAAAAGTGATAACTATGGCATGTCTCTGTATTCATGTTACCTCTGCCACACCTGACTCTTCCTACCCTTCTTTCGGCCCTCCTCACCTGTTTCCCTAATGAACGTTAGTAGAAGTTTAAAAGTAGAACAGTTGAAAGGATAATCAGAAGATAAACATTTACCTACCTTCGCACTGCAACAGCACACAAATGGCAGCAGCAACACACAAAAAACGGTGACGCAAAAAACCGCTATACTTCCCCTGTTGACTTCCTGAGTATCTCTGCTTGCCTTGTATCTCTCTCTCTCTCTCTCTCTCTCTCTCTCTCTCTCTCTCTCTCTCTCTCTCTCTGTCTTTATGTATGTAGCACACATTATTACAGACCAGCCTATCTCCACATAACATCTATTTCTCCTATCTTACCACTTTGTGGGCCTTTAATTTACTGGAAAGGAAGGAAACAGATTAATTTTGATTGAAATTTAAAGTTGGTTATGGATCCTAAAGGTGTCATAGATTTTGTGTTCATATCTAATGAAATATCGTGCTGTACATATTGCTGTACAACACTTGAGATAAAATGATAAAATAGTTTCATAAAATGCACAAACCCAATCTAATCTAATATAGTTGTATTTTATAATTACTAATCAGCAAATGGCCAATCAATATTGGCAATTTAAAATACATTGTATCACACTCTAGAATCTAGATTATGTTTTCTAATTTATTTGATTATCAGCAATATGACCTACTCTTCATTGCTATTAATGGCTCGAATTTTCATTAAATCAACAGGAAACCTGAGCCATTTGTAATTGATTATATGAATACATTTTGCAATAAATTGCAATGCAAAAAAAAAAGTAGGCCTATCTTTTAACAGTCCATGAGCCCTATGTACTACAGTCTGGATAATTTCGGATCCTGCAGTCCTATTGTGTGGTAGCAGAACTTCTGGGGGAGACAGCGCAGAGCCTGGGCCGGAAACGTACAACTGCCATTCACTGTTCTCAGAGTAACTCGGGTTGCCAGGTCTTAAGCAAATTGGCACCCATGAACAGTATGCTGCAGCCATGGAAACAAGCAAAAATAACTACAAACTGAGATTGTACTAGATTCTACCCAACCTAAAAAGCCGCTTCCTCTTTCGAAAAAGCTCCATCCGTGCTAAAACACAACACATCTTGGAGTTCAAAATGTAATTTTGAGCTTGACTTTGGTCAGTACCCTCAACCTGGAACTTGCGTACGCTTCAAGTCGTGGGAGGAGGGGGCGGCTGGAGACGACTCTCTCCAATAATGAAGAATTTGGACTGCAGTACCTATTTTTAAACGCTCGGTGTCAACGTTACATATAGTACCTTTAATCTGATTTGTGGGACTACAGTCTGGAGAGTTGCAGACAATGAGTTCTGCTGGTGCAGCTACTAATATGGGCTTACTGAAAACCAACATAAAAGCATTGTTACCGCCGATCGAGTGGTACAATTTATGATTTGTTGGTTGATTGATTGACCCAATGATAGCTGGGCGCATTTGCCTTGCGGATATATTACCGACGTTTCATATCGAGGCAACGTCATCATAAGGGGTCCAACAGGCGTAGCGTGTCGTTTTTTTTTTTCCTCGGTGTATGTCTGAACGCCTACAGCTCCATATCCATTGTACCGCTTCGTACGCAGTTCATTCTCCCCTCACCAATACCAATCTTGTGTATTTTCGTTTCATAACGATTCATCGTACTTCGACCGTTTTGTATCTATATTGGGAGAAAAACACGTAACAAGATGGAGAATTGCAGCTTTCAGACTGAGCTGGTGTCCATCATGGAGATTTTAGCCAAGGCAGCAGTCGCTGAAATAAACAGACGTGTGGACGACAGTTGTGCAGTGTTACGCCTGGAAATTTCTCAGAGCCAGAATGATATCTACGTCCTTAAAAAGAAGTGTGAAGTAATGGAGGCAGAGCTCAAAAGGTCGAGGATTCGAGCAAAGAAAAAAGGTAACGTAACTGGCATTTAAATGGTGTGTGTGTGTGTGTGTGTGTGTGTGTGTGTGTGTGTGTGTGTGTGTGTGTGTGTGTGTGTGTGTGTGTGTGTGTGTGTGTGTGTGTGTGTGTGTGTGTGTGTGTGTGTGTGTGTGTGTGTGTGTGCGCGCGCTCTCGAAAGGTAAACACTTTGTTCGTGTGTTGTTCTTTCAGGTTTTAGCACTTCCATTCACGAAATATGTTCTCCATTGGCCAAAGACGTCTTAAATAAAGAGGCAGATACGGTATCATGGGGCAGAGAGTCGACAATTGAGCAAATTCAAGCCCTGCAGGTAATTATTATCGCTGCGTCTTATCTCTTTGGGGGCGGGGTTAACAGTTATGAGGTTCTATTTTTTTAATCCCCCTGAAATGAGCAATGAAGACACTTATGCCTCACCATACGTTTAGTTACAGGAAGTTTAATGCTGAAAAGTCAGTGCGTTTCAATAACTTCCACTGACACTTTTTGTTATGATCTCCCAGATCCAGTGTGTGCTAAATAATGTTGGTGTTTCAATATTGCGTTTTGTTTTGCAGCGTGGAGATCTGGAGTCTGCGAACGAGATGGATGTGATACCGATCAAAGAAGAGGGCACAGAGGAAGACACGTGGAACAACGGCCACCAGCGGCAAAGTCAGTTGATGGACCTTGCCCACACATGGCTTTTAATGACATAGACCTACACACAATGTTATAGTAGGGAGATAGTATGGTTAACCCTACCCATAGTTATATATCCTTCAACATATAGAACATTAGAGACTGCTAGGCGAGTTCTCGGGTAATACTGAAAAGCATGCTGCCTAAAAGCATACTTACTTAGTATTACTTATGAATGCGTAGGGCTACAGTCCGCAGCTCATTCTCAACTCGCCTAAAACGTATTTCGTGAATTTGTCGTGCAATTGATAGCTCTCTATTATGAAAAAACGTGTTTCTATGTGTGTGCTCTCGAAAGGTAAACACTTGGTTTCTTGTTTTCTTCAGGCTTTGACACTTCTTCTGTTACCGAAATATGTTCTCCATTGGTTAAAGACATTTCAAACAAAGAGGTGGATATGGTATCTTGGGGCAGAGAGTCGACACTTGAGCAAATGCAAGCCCTGCAGGTACTAATCATTTACATGATTATCGATGCATCTCCCTCTCATCTTTCTTATTTCATTAAGTAAGTATTAATTATAAACACATTTCAATGTATTAATCCCTCATGTAATCATGCGGGATTAAGACAATTACGTCTAACCATACGTTTAGTTACAATATTTTTCATAACGATGTAATGAATGAATACACTGAAAGGCGGTCAGTGTGTTTCGAGTTTTACTTTTGTTAACTTTACTTTTGTGCCATGAACTTCATTGTTGTTCATGGCTCGATTCCATGTATACCCCTGCAGGCTGAATGTTGTTGGTTTTTCAAAATGTTGTATTGTTTTGTAGCGTGGAGATCTGGAGTCTGGAAACGAGATGGACGTCCTACCGATCAAAAAAGAGGGCGCAGAGGAGGACACGTGGAACAACGACCACCAGGGGCAAAGTGAGTCAAAATTAGTTCATTTTATTCCTCCATCCTTCCCTTTACACAGTCCTTCCACATGTACAACATAAGGCAATGCCAAGCGATTCTTCAGGCAATACTGAAAAGTGTGATGATGATTTCTGAGGGTAGACACACAACAAATTTCGTAACCATCTGGCGTTACTCTAGCAAATCCCTGTCAGATCAGTTTGACCTTTTGACTGGAGCCTGTGTACGCTTCTTAACCACAACTCAGTTAATTGTGTAAAACGTCCTCTCTCTTATGTCCAGGCACCAGGGCTGAGCCCCTCGCCCCCGAGGACTACCCGGAGCACTATCACTCCGAGAGCCCACCACTCCTGAGCGACCCGCCGGAAGCCTTACCTCGCTTACCTGAGCCGCAGCTGGTGCACGACCAGACTCATACGGAGCTAGCCATGAAGCAGGAGGAGCCCGATAAGGTGGTGGCGTGCGCGATCGACTCGGGAAGCGCCTTCCTCCAGGAGGAGGAGGCTGAGAGACAGCAGTGGGCGCCTGCCGACTGCAGCTCCGACGACGCCGGCTCGGGCGACCCGGCCTTCTTGTACGGGGCCACGCGACCAGAGTACGAGCAGAGTTCCTCGCTGTTCAAAAACGGCCTGCCGGCCATTCGCTACGTCAGCGTGGACCTAGGGCCGCCGGTGCATTCGGCGGGGAAACTGCATTTGGCGAGCAGGCTGACGGCCGCACGGGCCAGGAGGCGCGCCAGGAACTTAAGCTACAAACGGCTGCAGCAAACGCACGCGCAAGGCGAGGCTCACCACAGCGGGTCCAGTCTTCAGCCGGCGCAGCAGCAGCAACAACTACAACAACAACAACAGCAACAGCAGCATCAGCAATACATGGCGGCCGCTGGGGACATGAGCGACGTCAGCCAGGGCACGTCGGCAGCAGGGAACCACCTGGGCTTCTGTAGCAACAGCCGGGGCAACGTGGCACTGGCCAAGGCCCGGATGAGGGCTTTGTCGTGGAGGAGCGGCGGCGTCGGGGACAAGCGGTTCTGCTGCACGTACTGCGACAAGAGCTTTGTGCGCTTCTGCCAGCTGGAGGAGCACCTGCGGCGCCACACGGGGGAGAAGCCGTTCAGCTGCCTGCAGTGCGGCAGGAGCTTCACCAAGCAGTGCAACCTCATCCGGCACGCCGTGGTGCACAGCGGGGAGAAGCCCCACCAGTGCGCCACGTGCGGGAAATGCTTCACGCAGCGCTCCAGCCTCAAGTCCCACCAGAAGACGGCCCACTGATCCTTCCGCAGGAGGCCACCGTGTGGACAAAGTAAACGGAAACAAACTTGAAGCTTCGAAGGGTCATTGAGCAAAATATTAAATTGTTTAATGTTTTTCTGAAATTGTAAGTTGGGTTATTAAAGTGACAATGTGTAAGATTGACTTTACACATTTATAAATGTTTTTATGTAAAATTATGTAGATATACCTGTAGTACATGCTGAAAGCTACAAATAGCCATAATCCCATACAATCAATTTCCCCCTGTACCTGATGTATTGTATTTTGAAAGCTTTACTTCAGGCCAGAGTAAAATATTGTGCTTACTTGTAGTTACTCCAGGGGGTTGTGATTTCCCTGTATTTTTGAGAGGTGGAGAGTAATTAATAACTGTCACAGCTGAGTTTTTAAATGAGTTTAGTGTGTTGGCTTTGGCTGCTGGTTGTCATTGAGTGAGTGCTGGCAACCGCAGCAAGTGGGAGGGGCAACGTTAAGACGAAAGCGGTTGCGATGTTGTATTTCTGTCAATAGAGGCACAAGTCTTACACATTGTCACTTTAAAAGGGAACGGTCAAGTTTGACTATTTTCTATTTACTTGTTTTTTTTTTTCACAGAAACTGAGTTGGTAGTATATGTACTAGGATAAACTACTAAATAGGCTAATTAGAGATTATTTTAGGACTAACAGAGTGGCTGTAATATTGTAGTTTGCAGGCTTGGTTTGAATTTCACCTGGCACCTGTTCCAGAAAGCCTGATTTTGAAAATGTTCTGTTCAAGATACAAAGAATGGAGCAAACTCCATTCAGATAGCATTAAAACTTATGCTCAGAACCTGCTGCATTTAGCAGGTTCTGTTTGAGTTAACCCTGCTCACACCTGCAGCGATGACTTTTATCATGCATATAGTAATTGGTTTTAAATATTGGCAACCAACATGTTTATATCCTCATCTTTTGACAATATTTTAGCTGCTGCAGGCAACATTCGAGAGTTGTCAAGAGAGAGCGCAGAAGAGAGGAAGATTTTGAAGCTAAACAACCAAAATAAGTATCCTCCTTCTCTGCTCCCAGCCTGTGTTTGTGATTGACAGGCAAGATGTATTCCCTGAATAATTAGCCGGGTATGGTCTTAAAACCGAAATGGGCTCATATAGAAGCAGGCACAAAACAGAAGTCAACTCAAAACAGATGTCTCACAGCACATTTCACTCATTCAAAGCTGACGGATAGCCAGTTCTAACAAATTGCACTGAAATAACAGTTCTTAAATCGAACAGCACCTTCAAACCTTTTCAACCTCACATTTTAAATTAAATTCATTATACACCTTGTTTATAAGGTGGGTTACATTTCAGAGGCCAAAAATGCCCCTGGAAAGGTCACAACTCATCATGCTCCTCCTGTGTGCAGTGTCCATTGTATTCTATACACATTGTTTTGAATAAAGACAAACACGTGGCATGCAGGACTACTCTGTTAACATGTTCAGAAAATATTCTACTTTTATCATAGGCTGTACATGCAGAAAGTCCTCATGTCATACATAACCAGAATGTCTTCTTTGGCTGCAGTAAAGTAATATCTTGGTTACAATCCATACTCTTTTCGATTTCTGTGTGTGATTGGTGATGTCTTCAAAAGCCTGCCATGACAGCATGCTTAGATACAGAGTGAGTGCCATCTTAACCAGCTTCTTGGAACAGGTCCCTGCACTCAGAAAATGAAGTGTTCAGCTATATATTCCAGTATTAAACTAGGTCTGTCTGTCCTGAGATAATACTATCAAATTGAGATCCAATAAGTCTGGGAAGTAATGATTTAATTAAATGGTCTATAGATTGGCAAGTTAAAAACAGCTATACTTTGTGCATGCATACTGTATGCAAACAAGACTCAGACTAGTTAGAAGCCAATCATGGATTTCAATTAAATAAAAACTCAGGGACAATAACAATGAAACAGTACATTATTGTTGTCATTAAATTTCTAGATTGATAACCCTGGCACAGTTTTTAGCCAATCATAAAGAGCAACTGCAATCACCAAATGTATTCACCGGAGGTGCTGATCTTCCTATTTTTGAGTTTAGTGCTTGGTGCTCTTGCTCTTGTGTTCACTCAACTGTTTTGTAATCAGAAAACGTCAAGTCTTGTGATGACTTTGTATTATTTTAAAGTATCATATGGATGTAGTAAGTGGAGTGTATGTGCTGCCGTTGTTGCGTATTAAAATCAATATATGTATTTAACTGCATTGTCACTATTATTTCATTGAACCCTAACCGCGTAATGCAGAGTTAATGTCACTGAAACGTTTTGTCCTACCAAAGATACCGTATGGGAAGGGTCACGTGATCACGGCATTCGCCTGAATGTATCTTATGTACGGAAGTCGGTCGTCACTGTTAGCTATTCATTTATGGTAATATTGTTTCGTTTATCATTGAAAGCACATTTGTCACTTTCTTGGTAGGTAAGGTTCCGATCGGGTGGAAATGCTCATCCAGGAAAACATGGCAAACGTTGTCGTATTTCAAAGCAGGCTATCCTCAGTCATGGACATGCTAGCCAAGACTGCAATCGTAGAAATAAGTAAATTGTGGGACGATGCCTTTGCCTTTGTGCAACTTGAGATACGCCAACGAGAAGATGAAATCGAATCTCTAAAAAGCAAGGTGCTGATGATGGAAAAGGAAAGGATGGAACTCATTTCAAAGTCGCTACCATCAGCTCACCCCTCGGCTCCATGTTTTTCGCAACCAAAGCAACCAAATCATCTTGGGAAACCCGATGATAACGGTATGGACAATTGAGTTTCTCTTTATGTATTAATACTAATCTCCAAGTTCTAATGCTTCTCAGTCCTAAATACTCATATCTACCTATATATTTTGTAATTGTTATTTTCATTCTACTCTTCTAGAGCTGCATCTTGCTATATTTGTAGATACTTAAAATATATGTGTATGTATACGTTTAAAGTAGCCATACAAAAATGTATGCGATTACAACCACATATCTTTATCAAATGTATGATATTGTTGTATTTTGCGTCTAATTCTAAGAAAATGCATTTTTTCTCTTCTCAGGGCCCATTGTTGTTTTGATTCAAACTAAACAATCATTGCCAATTGTCAGAGAGACGGCAGACACATTAGAAAACACCTCCACACCCACTCCCACACAAAGAGAACAAAGACAGTTGGAGCTCCATGGGTCTTGGCACAATGAAGTTGACGAGGAGTTGGGTGTTGCTGAACTAAAAAAAGAGTCTGTAGAGTCGCATGTTGCTGAACTAAAGGAAGAGGCCGTAGAGGATGCTTTCCAAATGGGGGATCCAGCGCAGGACATGGAACACAATTCGGACTACGGTTCCAATCAAACTGCGACCGAGGCGGACCCCCAAGCAGCCGATGGCGCTATGGAAGACAAGGACAGTCAGCAATGGTCATCCGTTTCCATTGCAGACAGCGATGACACTGACGACTCAGATTGCATCTTCAGACCACAGCAATTTTCGGAAAGTCTGGATAAGGAAATGAAGTTTATACAAAATGCACTGGACAGTCTTGACAATAATCAATCCGAAGCGGGATACATAGATCGGATAATTCAGGCACAGCCAGGACAGCCAATGGAGGTCCAGGTCATGGGACTAGGGCCCACAGATAAACATTGTCCAAGCGATCAGTACGACCTAATGCAAATCAGGGCTTTGAAGAATTGTCGTGTGAGGGAGAAGTGGTTCATATGCCCATTCTGTGGCAAAAGCTTTGATCGCAGCAGCCACCTGGAGATGCACCAGCGTATCCACACGGGTGAGAAACCGTACACGTGTACCATATGTGGGAGGTGCTTCTCCCAGAGGAGCAACCTCCGCACTCACCAACGGACTCACAAAGAATACTTCCATCATTCGCTAAGCACTGAATTAAATCCTCAACACTGAATGAGGGAGTAAGTGCTACAAATCAAATGCCAGGGAGGGACAGCACCTTCTTTGGAGAAACATAACCTTGTTCCCAGGCGTGATATCATGACGGAGAACGACTGGAGGCGGATTCTTAGAATGTGTGGATAGTGGCGAGAGAGAGGGACTTCAATGGGAGGGATATTCTCTTCTTGCAGACGTTGTTAATAGTGTTTCATCGGGTATGGCTTACGGACATCACACAGAAAGAAAGAGATCGGAATTTGCTTTTCGGTAGTGAGGGCGACCGGAGCTGACCGGATGCTATCCAATAGTAATCCTCCTCCTTCCCTGGACGAGGTGAAACTGGTTATTGTGCTCTGATTGGCTGAAATGATGTGATGTCTCTGAAGTTTTTAGTGTTTTGGTTTCATTTTATTGTTCTATGGCAGATGATTTAATATTAACTGATGAACTGGGGTTCAAAATGTGCCTGGTACCAGACCCTATCCAGAAATATCAGCTTTATAAAAAATCTGAGCCAACATGACTAGCGGAATCGTTTTCTGCTGTGTGATTGGTTAAGGTGGAGGCAACCCCGCCCAGTCTCAGAAAACCACTTAAATAGAAATTCAGGATGATTATCAGGCTAGTTCAAAAACCCATGACGTGGTTTGAATGTGGTGCCTAATGATCAATATTACTGCAATTCTACAATCGGTGTCCTGCTTGGATTTGTTGAATAGTTGTTACATTACTAATATTCCAACTCAAGAGTCAAACATCCAGAAGTCACCAAATGTAAAAAAAATTATATTACAACAAGAGACTCAACAATGGGTTTTCACATTTTATTGTCTTCAACAGAGGACTAAGTGATATGTTCACATTTTTAACTAAAAAATAAACATTTACAATATTTTATTGTCCTTGCTATACTTTGAGTAAACATTTCAATGCCATCAGTGACATCACTTTCCATTGCTTACCACAATATTTACAGAAGTGTATCTTGGGAGTCTTGTTTGACCTAGTTTCCTATGGTAGTGCATCGGTAGAATCCAAACCCGGGGTCAACCGCTCCACGACGTCTTGTTTGATTTTGTAAGCATAGACCGTACATGGCCAAAGAGTGCAGAGAGTTCAATGGGCAATAATCAGAATGATCCATGTGATCATGTCTTCTTGGCAGTAATAGAGTGAGCATACAAGACTCAGTCCCTCATCCTTGATGGGACATGAAGCCTCAAACAGACCCACTCAAAACAATACCCTCATAGTATGTGTTGAGCGTGTCTTTGAGTCATGCTTCCCCCAGTGAAGCAGGGCTACAAGGCATCCATGCCCACAAGCTAAACATGCAATATCATCAGGTTTAGGTTTTTATTTGGGAGCTTAGGTGCATCGGGCCCATCTGATCCCAACTGTACATGGGCCTATCAAACTCTTTGGAACTAATGGTGGAAGAGGGCTATAAAAATAAATTTGACTCTGCTCTCAGCAGCTGACCGGATAGAAAGTCCCATTACTATAAAGAAGAGTCATCCAGAACAAGGTGTGAGAGGACACCAACAGGTAGATTGTGGACGTTTGGCACTTGTCCATGTTCTCTTTACATGAACCAAATTGAAGTCCCTTTGCTAGATTGTGCACAGCTATGACCAACACCACAGTAAATACTTTACGAAGAACAAAAGAAAAATGTATGAGGGTACAAGTGTATATGTATATGCTACAGTTGCTGTTGGATTCAAACCTCATAGTTCAGCTTCATTAGACCATCAAAACTGTTCATTACTAAAAGCTGAAAGAAGCAGTTACCAACCATGATGCTTGCCCACACTTGGCTATTGCTTAGTCGTAATGCCCATTCTGGGCAATGGAAGGGTTTCAAGTTTTCATACACTAATAATTGCCACTGGATTTACAGTCTTAGGAACAAAGTAATCGTTCAATTTCTGAGGCCACCAGCTGGCCACCCACAAGGCCTTGAGGGCTGCCGTACGTGATGGTGGTCGTCCATCGTAGTTGTGTCGACTAGAGAAGCTGTAACTCTAGATGACCTGGCCCCTGGGGTGCAGCAGGATAGCGTTGGAGTGGGGCTTGGGTCGGAGCACGCCGTTGCTGTAGTAGAAGTGGTTGGTGAGCGCCTCAGAGATCTGGAAGCTGCTGCTGCTGCTGTCCCCCTCGTCCCCCTCCTCGGGCATCGACTGGTGGGGCCCCCAGTCCGGCTCCGTGGGTGTGCCACCCTCTCCCGCGGGGCTGCCGGGCTCCTGCTCTCTCGGGCCCAGGCTGTCGTCCGGCTGGGGCTTCACGGGGACCAGTGAGGAGGGCAGGCCAGAGTCCTGTCCAAAATGAAGATTATAAGTTATGTGTTTTTTTTTGTCCAAAATGACAAAAATACACTTATTAAATTTAGTTGCAGGGCTATATTGCTGTTAAAACTTAACTCCACTGGCTACATCGCAGAACTTTCCATTCACATGACCCAAAACTGCCAGTGGATAACAATGAATGCATGCAATAGCAATCCTAACCTCTAGAGATCAATGTGAGTCAATCTTTAACTCTCATCCTACGTTTTTAACTTTGTGCATTCAAGATTTGGACCAGGATCAGTCCATAGCACTACTATGTAACCCACTACATCACTTCATCTAAAATAAGTTGGTTATCATAAAACAAAAATGTCCATCACCTCAGAAGAGCATAGGCCTACCTCAAAAAAAGCAGTTTTAGGTGAAACCATCCACTTATAAACCACACAATTGTTGTTACTTGTCAACCATCCAATAAATAAATATGTTGCAGCAGCAGTACTTGCCAGTAACCATGGCTTTTGTTTGATTCATGATATATACACATTGATTAACATACTCCCACTACTAGAGTTTGTGCAACACAGCCCATTCTGCTGACCACATTAAAAGGACAGCACTGGGACTTCTAATAGGCTAAACACAACAGGCTAGTCAGATGATATTTGATGAGAAGATGGTTGCGTTGTTTGGCCATTTCAATGGGGAAGGTTGGCAATACAAATAAAAACACAACACCAGCCTTGTTACGTCCAGACCATTCATTGATAGTCCCCTTTGTTTTCTATTTCTGTAACAATGAAATTTGAATGAAAGCGGAGCATAACCGGCAACATCTGCGCTGCTGAAAGCACTTCTTGACGTGCATTATAGTGGTATTAAAAGCTACCGTACCAAAACTCCCCCGTTCTTCTAATGGCGGGCGGGGGAGGTTTCGCCCACCCAAACTACACAACCAAAAGGGATTTCCCCACAGCTCAGGCCTCTCCAGTCGGTGACAAATACCAATGACATGTTGCTGTTCTTCAGGTACGACTCAACCCTCCTCCGACGCTCCTCCTTCTCTCCGTCCGCCTCTGACCTTCTGATGCCCTCTCTGCTGTCGGGCCACAGCACGGGACGTCCCAGCTCGTCCACCTCCACGTCATTCGCTGGGCTCCACTTCCCGCCCAGGGTGGACTGGCTGCCCTTGTAGATAGGACGATCCTGCTAGTGGGAAAGAGGGGCGTTAATGTGTCGGAAAATAATGTCCTACCACAATGCTGGTGTGGGCCAAACGACTTCAGGTGATTCTCACCTGTGACTGGTATAGTGCAGTGATTCTCATGTGTGACTCGTGTAGTGCAGTGATTCTCATGTGTGACTCGTGTAGTGCAGTGATTCTCATGTGTGACTCGTGTAGTGCAGTGATTCTCATGTGTGACTCGTGTAGTGCAGTGATTCTCATGTGTGACTCGTGTAGTGCAGTGATTCTCATGTGTGACTCGTGTAGTGCAGTGATTCTCATGTGTGACTCATGTAGTGCAGTGATTCTCATGTGTGACTCGTGTAGTGCAGTGATTCTCATGTGTGACTCGTGTAGTGCAGTGATCTAAAAAATGAGTTGACGATCAAGTTTTGGTTGCCTCGTATAGTTCTCTTATTTAAAATAGAACTTACAAACTTACCTAACTTTACCTTTTATCATGGCTAGCGCTATGATAAAAAGTGAATGAAAACTGTTGGAGTCGTGGAACTCACCAGAGACAGTTGGCTGCTCTTGATTCGGCTGTCGACTCTAAGTAGAGCATAGTCGTCAGGCTAGAAGCAACGGAGAAAGCCCAAGATTAGGTTGGTTTACAAAATAATTCAAATGAAAACGAAATTAAAGAAATGACACGACACAGCATTGTGTGTAGAAGAAGCGTATGTTGTGGCATTGTGGTGTGTAGTTTGTTTGGAGTGGGTACAGGGCTCTAATCATTGGCCTCTATGGAAGACTAGCGGCTTCATGGCGGGGGGTTGGCTCCATGGTGGCTGGAGCCGTCAATAAGGGTGGGTCTCAGACAGGCGTCCCTCTGGGGCCTGGCACTGGCATTCTCCTTCACCTCAGAGGGGAACCAGTGAAACACCAACAAACAAACAAACCAACACGGCAGACGGCGCGCGCCCTGTGCGCCTGCGCT
Organism: Lota lota; assembly: GCA_026745465.1. Classification (NCBI taxonomy): domain Eukaryota; kingdom Metazoa; phylum Chordata; class Actinopteri; order Gadiformes; family Lotidae; genus Lota; species Lota lota. The sequence goes on along the minus strand of JACYXH010000475.1, from coordinate 310,002 downwards.
CTCGGGTCTGTACTCACAGTGTTCAGTCGCCGGCCCGACGTCGTTCTGGAGAGTGTGTTCATTTCCTCGCTGGTAGATGAAAAAAAGAAAGAAAAGAAATGAAAAAGAGACAAGCACTGCACATTTTAAACCAATTACCAACTTAAAAATGGTGCCTGGTAATTTCGTCCAGAGTAGAAACAAACACAGACTGGAGGTTTCAATGTTCATTTTCCAAACCCCCGCCCCCCCCCCCCCCCCCCCCCCCTCCTAAACTGCAAGTGCTTAAAGGCTCCACAGGCCCGGGCCAAAACACACAGACTCACGTCCTCTCACTGAGCTCCAGCTCCAGCTTCTTGTTCTTGCGGCGGTGGTGGTGGTTGACCAGCAGGATGACCAGCACCATCACCAGGACCAGGCCTCCGGCCGCCGCGCCGATGATGATCAGCATCAGGTTGTGTTTACTCTCCTCCTCGCTCTGCCTCGATTGCCCTGGAGGCAGGTGCACGATCACAACAGTCTGATTTGTGTGTTTTTTTTTTTTTACTCTGCTTTTGTGCATTAGCATGAGTCGCCGAATGTGGCGGACGCCTGATTACGACACGCACACACCACTCAACTGCAATTGTTTTTTATGCTCTTTTTAATGGTTTGCATATTTTCACAAGGGGGCAGCAAAAACCCTAATGTCACCATCGATGAATAAGCTGACATCATTTCTACAGATTATATTTTTAACTGGATTGTATTTAATTCATGGACAATGTTATACTGGGTCATTTCACAGTAAGTTATGTTTAACGAGGAACTTAAACTGGGCGGTTGTTCTAATGAAGCCAACAATAAAATTTGTTATTTGACCTATTTTTAACTATTAACTAATACTGCACATACCTGCTATATCCAGAGTAATTTCTGTTGTGGCTGCTCCAACATTGTTCTTGGCCACACATTCATAGGTGCCACTGTCATTCATTCTGATGGCCCGCCCAAAAACTAGTTTTCCACCAATTATCGTCACACCGTCTGGCAGAGCCCCGCCCTTCCTGTAGAGGTGTAAGAAATGAGTATGCTACATGTACAAGTTGCTATGCCAAGCTTACAAAACACTAGCTTATAAGCTTATAAAACATTAGTGTTTAAGAGACAATGGAAAACGCTTTCATCTCTAACAATGTATCAGGCACTGGACAGTAAGGCGTAGGTTAATTATATAATGGGAAGCAATACAACACAATATGGACAAAAACAACTGGTTTGCATACAGAAAGTGATCGGCATAATTTTACGAGCAGTTCCCCACCGCTCCGATCAGGTTTTGTCACAAAGTACAACCGGCAATTTGTGTGTGCCTGTACACAAGTCCTGCCTGCTTACCAACTGGCCCGTTGATCTGAATTGAGTAAATTGTAGGTGTTGGGAATGCTGGGGATGGGGGGGGAGGGGGGGCAAGCACAGTCCAGGGAATAGGTAGCCTACATTATTTCACTCGGCCCATCAGAAGTCTTAACATGCTACACAAAGGTGAACGAGAAGATCCAGTTTCTAATGAACTCCGCTGAGAGGAGTCCTGTTGCCGTGGTTTCAGTTACCCCCTCCTCCCCTCTTTTTACAAATGCCCTTCACTAACAAGAGACCCCAGATTTCTAGGCTGACCGCCTCTTAGCTACTCCAGACAACGTAAAATGGAGTCAAGAGGCCTACATGATGCATCTATGCGTATGTAATGTTGGCATTCCTATTACATGGTAAAGTTTTAAGTTGCTGGAAAGGCCAAATTGGGGATTAACAACAGCACATGTTTAAAAAATAAATCAAAGCCCTGCACTTTTAGGATCGACAAACCTCACAACTTAGCAGCAAACGAACATGAAGGCGTAGAAATATACTCTGCAAAATTATAGAATACACAACAAAAATGAGGGCTATGAGGCCATTTGGAGGCGTAATGTGTCGAGCTGGATCTGAGTTTATTTGTATTTGGTCACGAATGTAATGGCGGGTGCTGTATAGGTCTCATTAAAAGCACAGAACCGGTGTTTTAGCAGTGCGGTAGTGTGATATTTAGAGTCGGCCACCGTGATTAAGTGCTTAGCGTGTGTCTAGCGCTCTTCCTCGTGTCTCCTCGTCCCCCCACACACACCCCTCCCTCCCTCTCTCTCTCTCTCTCTCTCTCTCTCTCTCTCGTGTGAACCAGCCCTGCTTTTTTTCCAACGTGGAGTTGAGCAACACGACACCGTGGCTTTCATTCCGCATTCAATCGAGACAAGAAAAAAAAGGATGTCCCTCTTTTTTTTTGGGGGGGGGGGGGGGGGGTTGGAGCACAACCTTTTGTTTTGCTAGCCCCAGTGTATTAGTGTACTAGCTTGGCGTTAGCATGGGATTACCCTGTGTTTTGCGACGCATTCCATCGGCATGTAAAAATACACAAACACACAAAGCATTCTGCAGAAAAAGGATAGGCAGTATTGGGGGGCGTGGCCGTATTAAGCTCTAAATGGCTTCGGAACATGATGATGAGTGCAAGGAGACGGGCTTTATTAAAAAGGGGCGGCCTGTCTTTGTGAGAAGTGCATTGGCTGATGATGATGATGATGAGGACGATGCTGCACTGTACCGTGTCCAGGTGATGTTCCCAGGCTCAGGGTTCTCTCCGCTGCTGCAGATCAGCTCAGCGTTCTGCGCCCCATCAACCCACTCCTTCAGGCCGCTGGAGATGGTCGCATCTGGGGGATCTGGGGGGGGGGGGGGGCAACGACAGCAGCACACACAAGTTATTTGTGTTTTCACATACCATTTCTTTACATGTACACAACAGCATCTTGTGTGATATAACATACTTTCAAGCCCACTTGTGTGGGATTGAAAGTATGTTATATCACACAAGATGCTGACCACTAGCTACCATCACGGTATCGTTTGACCTCGATGTCATCTGAAGTATGGTTTCCCTACTGCTATATCGAACGGGTAAGATATGTCCTGCATTAACCCCCCCATGAACACTGATTGGTGCTTATGATCCCCTTGACTAGCAACCCCCCCCCCCCCCCCTCAAAAAGCGCCCAGGTTGATGAAGTCATCATGACCCATTACAGGTGCCACCACACACACACACACACACACACACACACACACACACACACACACACACACACACACACACACACACACACACACACACACACACACACACACACACACACACACACACACACACACACACACACACACACACACACACACACACACGCGTGGCTGAACTCACATTGCACCACCAGGCGGTTGGAGTGCCTGAGCGGCTGCTTGAGGGCCGGGTGGGACACCAGGCAGTCCAGCCGCTTGCCGTTCATGCTGCGCAGCGGGTGCAGCGAGAAGTGGCTGGAGACCGAGCCGGCCTCCGAGGTGCGGTCCTGGGGCTTCCCCGGGAGCTCCGTCTCCCAGGAGAGGCGTGGGGCGGGGCGGCCCACGGCGCGACACGACGCGGCCACCCGGTACGACTCTCCCTCCACCAGCACCACGGGCTCCAGGGAGGAGATGGGCAGAACTGTGGGTGGGTGGGTGGGTGGGGGGGGGGGGGGCGGGGGGACAAAGAGACGGGCTCAGGGTTAGTCTAGGTGGAGGAGTCTCAATACCGCTCTTATCTCTCTCTCTTTCTTTCGACTGTGTTCCTTCAGTCTTAACGGGGGGGGCCTGTTTGAACAGGTAGACTTGGCTGTCACCACCGATTATGACTGATGGGAAAATATGAAGGGTTAAAACAACAGCCGCTAGAACTTTAGCTTTTAATAACCGTTTTCTCTTCGGGGGGGGGGGGGGGGGGGGGGGTGTTAAAGGGTAATTAACATTCAAAATGTGAAGGATGGCCAACAGAGACAGATTCAGTGGGGCAGAAATACAGCTGCTTGACATCCTGATGGTGTCATAACAAAAGCTCCAGACGAAGGGGGGAGACATTGGACTCCTCCTGAAGCCTGGGGCGGGGGTTGAAATATCTCTCAGCAGATCTTCTGCAAAGTCTGCAAAACATTATCTCTGCACCAGGGTCTTGGGAAAGTCGCACACTGGCGCTGGCTTCACAGCTTATCGTCATTGGGTAGGTAGGTAGGCATTAGAGTTTAACAATCTAACAGTAGCAAAGAAGTTGGCAACAGAAGCATATCCACCCTTTCTTTGTTGGCAGCGATATACAGAGAGAGAGAGAGAGAGATAGAGTGAGAGAGGTGATTGGTATTTTTACAGCTCACGTATATGGCAATCACACTGACATTAGAGGTGGTTGCCAGAGAACCTGGGAACAGAGAGGCCTTGTTAGAAAAGGGCTCTTACTCCAGACGGTGAGCGTGATGTGCCTCTCAAAGTTTCCAGACGGGAAGGTGCTGATGTGGCAGGTGTAGCTGCCCTCATCTGACTCCTCCGTATGGGGGATGAGGAGCGCAGAGTTTTCTGTGGGAACGCCGCTCTCGAACCTCACCCGCCCGGAGTAGCGGCCAAACTCTTGACATTTGAAAATAAAATAAATCATTATTTTTTAAGTCAACATGGCACACTGCTGCAGCAGAAATATATACGTGTTAAAGACCAAAGGACACCGAGCCAAAAGGAAGTAATCTTGTAAAAATGTGGTACAGCAACTATGGAGTCAGCCTAAGTAAAGTTCCTTAATTACACACACACACACACACACACACACCCCAACTGTGAATAAATTAATTACTTTGTTCTCTGCTATAGTCTCACAAATCAGATTTAAGGTTAATCTCTGTAATGAAACAGGAAACAAGGCGTAACTCCGCCCCTTTCAGTTATTGGTGTCAGACCCAGGCTCTGTGCTGTCGCTCCAAAGAAGTTCTGCTTTAACAAAGTAGGACCGCTGGATCCCAGATTAGGTTCTCAACAAATCAAATGGGCTTTGAATGGGCTGATTGAGTCATGGTTGTGTGTTAACTGGGTGTTTTTGTTTATTGACACATTTTAAGTGTTTTTTAACAAAAGTGATGACTTATTGTGACGGTAGAGAATAGTTGATAGTGCCAAGTTTACACTTAAAGCCATATACAATTCAAATAAATAACCTTTGCAAAGACAGCATGAACTTTGGGAAAGTTCAGCACTGGATTTAGGTTACACTGTGGTGCAAAGAGTCCATTGTTCATTGTCTCCGTACATCAGAAATATGCTGCGAAGCAATGAATTGGTATGTACCATGCAGAGGATCGAGACAAACTAAACACAACCCAAATGCTTTGTGTGACCAATCAAGCTAGCTTGGTGTATTTTGTGTAGTCCAAAGTTGCCTTGGTCACAATCTATTTTGCATGCAATACTGCAATATCACCGACAATGCCTCTGAAAAGGGATAGGATACATTTAGAATATTAGATATGGACATGGTTCTGTGTTCACAAAGCCAGATGCTTTCTGAAGCCTTGGGATTTAATTAGAAATAGGTAATATTACACCTTCAACGAAAAAGGCAGCCTACAGTACTACTTTAATTTCTGATTCTCTGATTCCAGCTTCTTGAATGTGAATGGTTTCAGTTTTCTTTAACCCTCATGACAGTCAACTGAATGTATTTGGGTTGTGAACCAAACAACACACTTGAGAATGTCATCTTGGGTTTTGGGAAACAATGATCGGCATTTTCCGACCCCATTTTCTGAAATTGTTTAGACCAACCAAGCGATTAATCAAGTAAAAAAAAAAAAGTCTGTTGATTAATCTATGCTGAAAAATAATCGCCAGTTGCAGGCTTGCACCCCTTGTCTATTGTAGCCTACAAGCAACACTTGATAATCTCTCATTCTGAAACGAACCCAGGTGTCTTAGCTGCAGCAGCCCTACCTGTGTGTCCCTCCGAGAAGTGGGCGGTGATGATCTGCTCCTTGTTGCCGTCGGTCAGCACCTTGTACCAGGTCACCTGCACCACCTTCTCGCCCTGCTCCACCTGGTAGCGACAGGGGAGGCGCGTCTCGTCCTCCGCCAGCGAGAGCAGGGCGAAGGGCGAAGAGCGTTCGGGGGGCTCCACGAAGCCCGACTCAGAGACCACCAGGACCACTAGGGAAGAGAGAGAGAGAGAGCAAGAGAGAGACCAACGCTTCAGTATACACACCACGCCCATGTGTACGTGAGAGGGAATAGCAGCAGGACGTAAGAAGTTAAACAATGGGTCTGTTTTACGACTTCATTCATTAAATACAACATTACACATGTAGCTATTCTGAAATGACCATGTAACATTATTCATTAGTTAACATGGTTACAGAGGCACACAGGTTGCAAAGCCTGCAGAGTTATGAAATCCGTGCGCTATGTGTAGAGCGCAGTTTGTTCTATTCCACAACATACTTTAGCTAGTGGACGGTTTTTCCCATACAGCTTCTCTTTGTTTTATCTTCACCATTGACCACTTCAAAGCCAATTGGCCTATTCTGATATAACATGTTGTCACTATAACTACTTTAAGCTTACTAGCTTTGAATATCTTACAGCTGGAAGATATATGTGCTTTTATTTGTGTTATCAGTGCAAAAGCCTGAATACAAATATTTTGCACAAATGAAAGTATTTGTCACTATTGTTATAATAGTCTTTAACAGTAGGCTATAGGCTACTTTATATTGCCTATACGGCAATATATATAGGCTGTTTACATTTCCTAATATGTGACCTAAGGAAAGCCTGGGCATTATATTATATTGCTATGTTGGAGCACCGTTTCAAGCTATAATGATGGATGAAGTTAAAGTTAATTTGGAGAAAGCGTGAGAGCAAAATAACTGCCAGATAAAATGAATGCAAGGTTGAGGGTGTGAAAACTTCACCACTGCAAACATAAAAAAACAAGCATGTGCCCTTCGCATTCTTGGGAAGAACTAGTTACTGATTCACGGCCTGATTAATGATTAGAACCTTTCAGAAGGCCGCAACCGAGAGCTACAATGTGTCACTGACTCAGATACAGATCAGATACATATAGACAAGGCCATCACATCTCCAGCTCGATCCAATGCAGGAAGTGCAACTGGGGAATTCTAAGCATGTAATGAACAAAGAACTGCATCTTCTTTGTTCAACACGTTGCTGTTGTGGGGCATTGGAGAGAAGAGGCAGAGACAGCGAGTTAAACTAACAACACTAGTACACTAGGCAAACAGGAAAACGTTGGTCCAAATGAATGTCACAAAGCTACTCCACTTGCTTTTCTTGTTTTTGTGTGACCGTTTGCGTACCTCTCTCCCGCCTCTTTGCCAATCAAAACATTACATTTTACATAACTTTGTTACATAACTACGTTTAGGCTACTCATAATAACCACGGAAGCATCAATCATTGCGAATCGTCTCTATTCAGAGACTATTCGTCATCGATTTAAAGCAAACACCAGGGGGTTAAGACTTACTTACTGACGTCCAATTAAAGATGTTTACTAAGAGAGAAAACAGGAATGCCACCGGGCTACATTCACACACGGTGCGTGTTCATGCAACACCTAGCTGTCTGGAGTCCACCTCTGTGTGAACCACGTAAACTTGTGAGACAAACGATAAATAGTGGTAGGCCTACTGCTAGTTAAACGAAGGCTTCATATCCTTTCAAATGGTCTAGGGCTCTATATAACCTATATTTTCTCACCAAGCTTACCTTTAAGCATAGGCTACACTTAAAATTTAAGACATAACAAAATAAATAATAATAATAATAATGATAATAATAATAGTGATAATACAATAACAAATAGGTTAATTTGTTGAGTTTAAATAATGTAAGAATGACCCGAAGGCAAAAGCCTACTTGGTTCAAATATCTGTGTATTTTGGAATAATTATTTAAATCTTACCAATAACTGACAGCAGGGTCAGCAGCGGGGCCCATTGGCCCCCAAGAGACAACTTCATCTTCAAACGTAAATCAAAATACTGCGTGACTTAACGATAATAACAGTCGGGTCACGTTAGTACAGCGTCAGTGGAGGCATTTTGTCTGTTTTTTAACAAAGAATTGAGAAGTTTCCAAATCCAACAGGAATCCTGATGAGCCGGACTGCATCCCATCAACCTCAAGGTAGGAACATGGTAGCCTTCAATCCAAACTCCAAAGTGTCGGAACTCCTTCTGCACCTCCGTTTAGTGACACTATACGTCCTAGGTAGGCTATATGTGCTCCGCTTATAGCTATGCTCAACATAGAAAACGCAAACTTAAAGACATTATATTCGCATAGTGAATAGCGTATAGGTTATTGCATTAGTGGACACGTAAGATAACTACGACTTTTCGTATAGCGTTAATAGACCGAGCATTTCAGTGGTTGCTTTTCCATTCCTTACACCTGTCCGACTTCATAGCCCCGCCCCTTATCAGAGAGCCACGCCCCCTGACACGCTCGCCCAATAGTTGTAGCAAAAATTAATTATGCACAAACAAACATAAACACCGAACACACACCTAAAAACATAAACACAAATTAGGCGCATTCAACGCACAGGCTACCTGGGTACAAGGCAATACTTTTAAGTAAGGTGATCTACATTTGAGTTTCGATTTAATTACAAGAAAAGCAGTCGACCCTAGGCCCTGAAAGGCTACAGCTGTCCATACGAGGTAACTGTGGTGCAGTGTGGTGTAGTCCAGTTTGAGATCTGCGTGACTTAGTTTGAAAAAAAAAATCATACAGGTTCCACAACCAGTTATGTAATGTAAATATGAAGAGACTGCGGCTGACTGCACGCTCTGTGTACATTCGTGGGACCCGTCTTCCACACAGGCTGCACGTAGTCTATTGGTGCGTGATTGCCTCCTAGCGCTGTTGTTGGTTAACTCAAAAAATATGGTTCCGTAAAATGAGGCCTACATGTTATCCATTAACGGGGAATAGCTAAATGTGCGTATGGTCCATTATGCTACCTAATCTTAGAGCAGTGGCTATGAGTAAAATAATATTAAGATATGCAGGGAATGTAGGAGGGCATGTCTTGTTTGGTTTCTAACCATGTTCAAATTGTGGTCTGGGCCTTTTGTAAGGTTTATTTAAAGATTCAAGAACATTCTGCGGTCGTGGTTTTATTCGTCTAAATGTAATGCTATACAATACATTTTTTTAAACAAGTAAAACGTTAAGAAATATTATAATATAATATAAAATGTATATACAAATTTTCTTTTTAGCAGGAAGCAAAAATTATTATATATCATGCATTGGATATGTTGTATCTTGTCTTATACCTTTAAGTAATCAAATTGGTTAAAGATTAATTTATTATACATTTCTTTACTCTAATCTAAATGTCTTTCAAAAAGCGTGTTCCCATTATACAATATGCCCTTATTACACACTACAAAGATAAAATAGACATACTAAATCTACTGCATGCAACCCTAGGCCTACAAGCTACAAGCAACAGCTGGGGGGAAACTGCGAACACTGTGCAGCCACTTCTCTTCAGACAACAGCCCATGATCACACAACACATCATTTCTTCTGGGATCACATTTGAGCCTTCTTCTCCACCCTGATGGTCTCATAGGTGTCTGAAATATGAGGGGTCAGGCCCTGTAAGAGACAAAGAGGAAGTGTTAATACAACCAGGCTTGGTGTTGCTCTAAGTGACACAAAATGAGTATTGGGTATGCTGTGTGGCATTGTGATAGGCCGAGCTATGTAAGTACAAAATACGGTAATATTAGGAACTATATTTGCGCATAACAATACTCACTGCATATATCCCTGCATCAGGCTTCTGTGAAATAGAAAGATATTTATGGGCATATAATTCCAAACAAATATAGTTAACAAAATGTAGTGTGCATGCGTGTGCTTAGTTTTCAAATTAATTTTGAAAAATGTAAGCATTCATCCCATATAACTCAAAATGTCAAACATGAATAGTAAATCTACCTCTACTGTTTGTCTTTCCCTTGTTTCACACATAAACACATTCAGGCTCATCTCAATTTTGGATTCTCCACTTTTCAACTTTAAACCATTTGTATTAGAAAATAAACAAAAAGTTTCATACACAGTCTATGATCGTAAATTACGTATTTGACAATGCATTATGTAGGCGCATTAGACCTAACGCTGCACAACCAAACCTGCTGTAAACGGGGACAGTGTATATAGTATGAGTACATAATGGCTGGATTATACATTATTCATGGCTGGATATTCAGCACCAACTGACCAACCATTCATGGTCATGCCAACAGACCACCATGCCTTTAAATAATGCAAATCAACTGTATCAGGAAAAAATAGATTTCCCATAAAATACAGAACAAAAAACAGACTTACCTCAGGATGAACTGGAGGCGGATTATTGGTGGGAAAGAGCTACAAAAAAACGGAAAATAAATCGGATTATTTAAACGGCCAACATTGATTGGCAATTGATCATGACGTATCCACAAAGAAAAAAAAATATATATATATCTCTTTGTATATCTTTTTTATGTATACATATATGTTATATATATTAAATATTATATGTTATTAATGAAAGTTTAATTCTATTTTGGTTTAGTTACTTTGAGTCTAATGTAGAGGACTGTCAGAACAATGCTGTAAGCGATCAGAATGGCGTCCAGGATGTAGCACACCTTCATGTCACCCAGGGCGTCTGTACAGGCACAGCACAAGAGATGTTGGCAACCCAAATCACAATCGCCATCGTCCGATGAGCCTCGGTTTATCATGTGCATCTTTACTACCTCATACGCCAATTATAACTGCAGCTCCAACCCAAGCCGTTGGAGGCTACTGATGAGAAAACGTACATAGTGCAGGTTTAAGATGTACATTATACACCTGCAACAGGAGTCTATGGAGAGAGCAATAAGGGTGCCACCGCCCCATGTCTGGTGTTGTATTAGGAATAAGATTCAGGCCCATTTCATGGCGTCATCTGGGATTACACCATATCCGCACCATGCCCATGGTTGGTAGGCCTAGCCCGTAGGTTACTTCTGCTGAGCAATGCTTCCGTTGCCCAATGATCTTACATCAGTAGCTAACACAGGAATTATAACTAATTATAAATATTATAACAGTAGCTGACACAGGAATTATAACTATAACTATGCTTTATTTAACTATTAACTAACTATAGTTCACAGTTATAACTATTATAACGTTTCTGAAACACTGACCAGTTTAGTTGAAATATATATATATATATATTTCATGCAGTCAAGGGAAAAACGTCAACGAAGAAAGAAAAAGAAAGAAAGTGATCCTCACCGACGCAGCTGAGGTTGACCATCAGAAGGGTGGCGAGGAGAGACACTTGCATCATGGTCGTCATCGTTTTACCAGGTGTGTTTCGTCGGCGAAGAAGATCAAAAACGGTTTGAGTTATAAGCTATCTCTCGGTCTAATGTCGACGACGACAGTCCTCTGAACTGAACGCTGACAGCAGCTTCAACCAGGAAGCACAGTGGCTCTCTGTCCATTCCGACACTTACGAAAAGGAGAAAAAACAAAACCACAAGCAGCATCACCTCCCACCACCCTCCATACACAGCCAGGCCGCTTCCTCTTCATTCACCAACCGAGTTCCTACTTCTTTTGTTCTTTACCAAAACATGAATAAAGAGCACATTCATAGACTGGGAATATGAATAGCTGGTATATTAGTTCATATGTATTTAAAGTCATTTTAAGTTTGATTGACTTTTGAGATTGATGTCTGTTTTCAGATGCAGTATAATTCTTGAATTCAATATGGACACCTATGTGTGGCAACATCCCTTATTGGGGTTGATAAAACCACAAAGTTTGAAAGGCTGGTTTACTTAACTTGTTATTTTGAAAAGCAAATATAACCTTAATCAGTAAAACTTTCAAACTGCTCATACAGTTTAGTTGAGCTGTCTTCGATCGCACTTAATGTACTCATTGGTCAAAGAGAAATGCTTTGGCAGCTCAACTATCATGTTTCAAAGCCAGTGAATGTTGTGCCTTCTGTTTGAAACAAATATATACACTGATTCTGATTCTTCATCACTAAATAGATTGCAGCAGTAAAATACAACACATTTTTGTGCAAATTGGCAAACTTGAAAAAGGCCAGAATATGCCTTTCACTGCATTTAAGTGCCCGTTTCAAAACCTAATGTAAGTTAAATGAGTTGACTTCCTCTGTCACTTCCCATCCCCTGATAGGACGAGTGATAAAGCAGAATCATCTTTAAGCAGATAACGTAAAAGCCCAAACAAGCAGAAACAAGTAATAAATTGTTTAATAATGGAAAAAAATAAGACACTATACAAGCTACAGTTACCAAAAAGCGAGAAAATACAAGACAAATCTACAAATTGTGATTTTTTTTTTTACAAGTTCCCTCTTTTAAAAAAACAAAAGAACAACTTTGTGGAAAATTGCATCATCATAACTTAGGCACCATTAAAAAAAAAAGATATAAAAACAAAGTTCTCAATAAAAAGTATTTCAGGCATGCATTACAAAATTTTAAAGACATTCACTTGCATCTTTTGATCGTGGGACTCTGGCGGAATTATCCTGATCAGCCTGATGTGACTGTTCATCGCAAGGCTTTATAGAAATGTTAAAAAGCCCCATACATCTGAATAATTTTCCTACTAAGAAGGCAAAAGGCTTAATCAGTCTGTGGAAGCCACAATGTGGTCACGACGCATTCAGGTTACATAGACAGAAATAAAAATGAGGATATTGAGGCTAGAATCGGTTCCAGTATATTTCAGTGTGGAGACATTGAAGGACGTTATCGTGGATCCAAAAGTGGCTTTTTGTCATTTTTGTGTTTGTTGTCCAAGCATTACGTACGGATACATAAAGGCGTAAGGCGGGGGAGGAGGCAGACAGCGTTGGACTGGTGTTTGTTTTAAACTTGTGGCACAACATGGTGATCTGCTACTGCCCAGTGCCAATGCAGCGAGCGGTGGGCTGGAACTCCAGGTTCACAAACATAAAAGTGCACACGCGCGCACACACACTCACACACACGCCCACAACCACCTGGACCTGCTTGTTAGCACTTCTGAGTGGTTGTAGGCGAGATGGGCTCAGCGTGCATGGGAGCAGTGTTTGACTGGGCTTTTACTTCTTCTTTAATTGACCTGCCCTGCTGCTTAGGGCTGGCAGCATTGATACAATCAATGCTTTTGTGTGTGTTTGAGTGAAATAATTGCAAAATAATATGTCCTGAGGAGCCAGCTGGATTTCCTTCTCTCCTAAAAACACAAATGTTGCTGAAAATATACAAAATACGTAATGTTGGAATGGAGCTGCAATGTTTAGTCTTATTAAAAAAGGCCAGTGTAAGAAATGCAAGCCGCCTACACACACATTCATGAATTATTACAACATTGTCTTAAGTAACACCAAAAGCACTTCCTTGTTTTGCTTTTCAAAGAACGAAGCAAACCGGCCTAAAGGCAACACAAACTGTTAATCTGATGCGCATGGTGCTACATTCTATTAATCTTAAAAAAGAAAAATGTTGCACTCTCAGTATAAAAGCAGTAATAAATTGTCTCAAGCCAAACGTTACACTGACAGGTAAAACGACAGGAGTGGTATATGGAGGTTGATCATATTAGGAGTTGCGCTCCGATTGGTCTGTTCGTAAGGAAGGGAGAACTATGATGTCATCCCCCTCATGCCCTCAGTGGTTCATTCCTCTGTCATCGAAAACACAGCAGACGGTTGGGGGGGGAATGATGATGTTGTCTTTGACATGTGTGTTGTAACCACCCACATGCTGGACACTGCAGGGAAATTATGAAGGCGTCCATATTCAGCATGGCGGGGGGGGGGGGGGGGGGGGGGGGGAACTATATAGCTTTTCACAGTTTACAGACAAAGTGTCCCCGGCGGAGGTGCGGGAGGAGATACGAGATCTGGGCTGTGTCTAAAACACTCCTCCTGAAACATGGTCTTCTCCTCCCCTTTGGAGTTATTTCCATGAAAACAGACAAGGGGATAGGTGGAGCGTTATGGGACGATTGATTCTTTTTTTGCTGCCACATTAGTCTCATCCTTCCACGTGGTTGATGATGTAGGATCATCAGAGATCAGGAGATCGGGGGGGGGGTAAGATAAGGGGGGGGGTTGCGGACGTACTGTAAAAATTATTTCACACATTTTTGTTTTTGTTGCCGTCATGGTTCCTTTACACCGAGGTCTCCGACTGCAGCCGCATCACAAACTTGTGGCTCTTGGGGTCGATGAACTCCTCGCCGATGCGCAGGAAGGGCAGCGGCGTCACCGTGACAACCAGGGAGAAGTCCAGGCGCCGCAGCGAGAACACCAGGGCCTGGCGCAGGGCCGAGGTGACGGGTTCCTCGCTCACCAGCGTCCACTGCCGCCCCCTGTCGCTCTCCCGCTGGTACTGCATGGTGGGGCCCGGGCTGAGGTACCGCTCCAGGAAGGCCTGGGTAACAGAGCGAGAGGAGGGTTGGTATCGGCCCATTACTCTGATTATCAAATGAATGCTCGCCACCAAGTGGGGGCACATCTGCATCACATCTGGGTGCCTCACTGTTTTGCCTATTGCGTAAATGACTACTTGCAGTATTTGTTTTTCATTACTTTATCATCTTAGGTATTTTATGGTAGGTAATCCATGTATTTTTTTAATACAATTTCCAACAAGCTAGTAGCAGAGTCTTATATTACTACCCATTTATGCTGGTAATGAGAACTCGCAGAGCAAAACAAAAATGTAACTGTTTTGCAGTGAAGAAGAAACACTTTTTTTTTAATACCCCAAGGGAAATTAAGCAGTGTTGGCATATGTTTTAGGTAATCACGTAGTTTACCATACGTCTGGAGAGACCTATATTACACAGTCTAAGGGCAAGACAGACACTCTATGAGTATGAACCAATAACCAACCAAAGTGTTTCTGTTAGCTAAACGACCCATTTCACTCCTATCTGGGCCCAGTCCTCAACACAGTGGTGGTGGTTTCGCTCACCTTGGGGCTCATGTTGTGTGTGATGCAGAACTGCAGGTGTGTGAGGATGCTCTCCATGCTGTGGAAGGGCTGCTGTCGGGTTGTGCGCAGGTACTTCTGCATGGCCCGGGCCATGGGCGCGAAGATGGCCTGTGCAGCCTCCCGCGGGTCCATCACCTCCCGCGGGTGCTTGGGGGACGAGGCCACCTCGTCGTCGTGGAGACGCTTGATGTGCGTGAAGGCCTCCTCCACCGCCACCACCAGCCTGGGACGGATAAACATGCGGTTACCGTTGTTGTTTTGTTGAAAGCCTTGTGGCGCTACCGTCCTCTGGCTGGGCGTCAGGGATCCATTGGGATTCAGGAGTTAAGTATTTCGTTTACTAGACATAAATATTATGAAGTGATTTGTACACTTCTTTATATTTTCCTTGATGAAGTTCCTTTTCTGGCACCAGAAAAAAAAACACAATAAAGTATAGAACCTTTTCAAAGCTTTACTTAAGTGACGCCACAATGGGAGATGTACAAGGGGGAAAAGTACACTAAGTTCTTCAAGCAGAAAATGAGAGATAATTATAACAAACACACATTTCAGCAAATGAAAGAGGAAATTACCTCGTTCTGAATAGAATCAATGAGGTCCTTAAGACCTCGAAACTAAGGAGGATATCCCTCGATCACCCCTATCTTACATCCCCTCATACCCTAGCGTCAGATGAGTCAAGAAGAATGAGTTGAGTGTAAACATGAATGAATGAATGCCCGGGCATCATCGAGCGTCTCACCTGGCCTTGCGCTTGCGGACGCGGCGGTCCATCTCCGCCTCCTCGTAGTAAAACTCATTGTGGGAGTTGTCTCTCCTCCGCGCGGCCGCCGCAATCATGGCCCGGGACTGGCCCGTGGAGTTATTGGTGGAGCTCTCTGCAAGACGCAACAAGTCGTCCGTTAAACACACAAAACAAACACACACCCTCAACGTATGACGCTGAGTGCTCTTATGTGGGTTAACGGGGCCCTTTCTGGTCTAATTCCATTTGGCTGCTGCTTGCCATCATTATCCAAGGGGCACCAAATTCCCCGGACCACGCCTTTACTAAATGCTTTCAGGTTAGTTTTTTCCTTCTGGGGCTGTGGAGCGGTCGCAGAATGAAAAGATAAGACAATAAGAGAGACGACTGAAGGTGGTCTCTTCTCAGCTCCAACTTCAGAACATCTGAACTCGCACCCAGGCCCATTTTACTGGGCAGGTTATGTTCCATTTTTCTTTCTCTCTTTCCCACTCAATCTCTTAACAAATAGGATATAGCAAGATGGAGGAAGCATAAAGCTAAGCAGAATGAATTGGGCCAAATTTAAATGACCAAAAAAGAAAATACACAATGTATTAATATATTATTTGAATGAAAGATGCTGTGGGTATGATTTTTGCGTTGTAAGGAGAGAGCAAAAAAAGTTGATTTTGAAAATAAACAACCCCCCGGAAGAGAACCCCTGATTGGTCAGTAATGAGCCGGGAGCGGTCTTCAATCTACATTGTCTCAATTACAGAGGCAGGCGCGTGGTCAACCGGAACAAATATTCTCACAGATCATCTCATTCACAGATCATTTCATTCACTAATAGCGGACAAAGGGCAATGGCATTTCTACCAAATCCCACCCAAATCACAGCTCTAAAATCTTGACCTACAGCACCTTTAACATGTTTCGAGGGGACAGGAAGTAGCTTGACTGAACAGAATGGAGATAGAGCCGGGAGGCTGTAGTTACCGTCCAGGGAGTAGACCTTGAAGCCAGTCATCTTCTTGGAGAGGATGGACTTGGGTAGGTTGAGCAGGGCGGGGTTGTAGACGGGGAAGTCTGTGTAGTAGTGGTCCAGCACCCACACGGCGGCCCGCTGGATACTGCCAGGAAGCAGAGGGAGCAGACGTTACTCCCCCGCACCGAGCTAACGCGTGTCAGCGTAGCACCATGACTAAGCATTATGTTTATACAAAACAGTGATTTGACATCTGATGTATTATTTCAGCTCTGTGTAATGAAAATATGTGTTATGATAATGAAAGAGACGCAAGCCGCCTTCGGACGTTTATTAGAGTAACAGTAAAGCATTCGTTTTATTGTAAACTATAGGACTTTCCGACTGTATATTTGGTACTGCCGTCCACGGGTTTAAACTGGAAGAAGGGCCTATGTGATGTGATCTGCTGATTCTCCAAATGAAAAGGGTTAAACAGGGTTCACGCAGCATTGCTTGTGGACAACACCACCATGGACCAACCTGAGGTGGCCCACGTTGTAGAAGCGGCTGACTCCGTCCGTGCTGCGCACCACCTTGAGGCAGAAGGCGGGCTGCAGGTGGCGCACCTCCAGCAGCACCAGTGCCAGGTACTGGATGAAGAGCAGCGCGTCCACCAGCGACGCCGCGTACTCCACGATGCCGCGGTAGTCGCGCTCGCGGGGCTCCAGCACGCGCACGCCGTAGAACAGCCAGTAGGACGCCACGAACAGGAACACCAGCACCATCAGCAGGCAGCGGAACACGAAGAAGCGGGGCAGGGAGGAGCGCGCCGGCCGCAGGAACAGCGCCCACGACGAGATGAGCAGCACCAGCAGCTTGAAGGCCAGCGACACGTACAGACCCTCGCACGGCGTGCCGCACGGGTCCAGGCCCTCGCGCCACAGCGCCTGCGGCAGCACCAGGAAGGCCAGCGGCGTGAGCAGGGCGAAGAGGCTGAGGCAGCCGCCCAGCACCGGCCCGGCGAATCGCGTGCACCGCAGCGGCACGCTCTCCTCCAGCTCCTTGGAGACGCGCGTCAGGTCCTCGTTGGACACGCTGTCCACCGAGGTGCCCGTCACCACCGTGGTGGTCTCGCCCCAGTTGTCGTCCTGGAACAGATTATGGGATGTTGCATTTATCTGTTGAGGAGGAGCATTGAATGGCTTCTCATCAACAGATGTGGGTTTTTTTTGCCTCGCGCCACAAGTCACTGATGGTAAGATTAGTAGAGCAGGAACCTCATGTGCCACAGACCAAAATAGTAATACTCAAGGAGCAAGTCTGAAGGTAGACCCCAATGAAAACCTTGACTATACCATGCTGGAGCTATGTACCGACTTTAGTGTCTCTGGTCATGCTGAGCAGTTCATCGATAAACATATAAACCTGTACTGAGCTTACTGACTCTATTCTCCAACAGCACGCACAATTAGGACGATTGTTTGAATGAATGGCGGTGACTGCTAGCGACTGGTCGGTGAACGATACATATAGATGTGGGGGTTAGCTCTATGACTAGAGGGGCTGCGTGACCCACCCGGTCATCTCCGCGGGTGGACTCTGCATCCAGCAGGGGCTCGCCAGGAGCCTGGATGGTGACCGACTTGTCTCCACGGCTGCTGCTGTCTCGGCTCTTGGAGCGGTGCCTGTCCCTCCGATCCCTGGAGAGAGCAGCACAAGAAGGGGTTAATCGGGATTAACATGCGGACCGTTTGGTGCTTCGCTAACAACGGAACGGTCACTCCTATAATTATTGTCTTAGTGTCGTTCTACACACCGGTTCAAATCGAGAGGAATGTGTGGGACTACTGTATACCGTCTTTGCGGCTTTTGGTTGAGCAACAGCTTGCAGTGCGTTGTGGGTACTCCTTGTTTTGGGTGTGGATGTGAAAGTGTTCGTTTGGAGAGCCATCTGGATGGCTATGCTGCCAACCTGGCTTGACTCCAAGTGGGAAAGGGACATACACACTACCATCTACAGGGATGGTGGACTTGAATGCATTTGCCTATTTTATTTATCGGATTCAATTTTTCCCGAAGGAACATCAAATTGGAGTATGTCGAGATATTTGGCAAATGGGCGCAACCCAACACGATCAAAGTAAAGGGAATGTAAACAAGACTTCATGGCAAATGTTGATTTTCTTGGTGGGACCGTGCAGCTCACAGATGAAAGTGGCCCAAACCTGGCACGAAAACATCAGACACCCTGTAGAGTGTGTGCTGTCCACACCGCTCTGACCACAGCGTGAGCCGTGGGGCCTCAACGGACAGAACACCTCGTCACCACTCCGGTGACCATCACCGGTCCTTACCGGTGCTTGCGGGAGCTGCGGGAGTGCGAGGACTTGTAGGAGTAGCCCGAGTACTGCGACTCGTTGTCCATGTCTCTGCTGCCGGGCGCCGGGCGGACCTTGCGGGCCCCTCCCCCTCCTCCACCGGCCGTGCCGCGCTGCGGGCCGGCTCCGCCCAGTTGGCTCTTGCGCTCAGAGATGGACTTGGTGGAGAGGGCCAGGGGCAGTTTGAGCAGGTCAACCTTGCTCCTTAGGGAATCTATCTTGGAGGCCTAGGAGGAGGAGGGGGAGTAGGAGGGAGGGTTGGGGGAGGCGGCAGACGTCGTGGAGGTCGAGGGAGGATGAGGAGGATGAGGAAGAGCGGCGCTCCAGAACCCGTCGCCGAGAGGATTGTGGGTAGCGGTGACTTGGCGGGGGAGTCGTGAGCTAGCCAAAATCTGAAAGAGGAGGGGGTGTGCAAGAAGACATAAGTACACTACATTCAAAGAAATGAAAATCAAGCAGACCAGCTTTTTTATTGTTTACAATGTTATATGGGCACTCAACACTTAAACAGTAAATCCCACTGCATGTTTAAGGATCAAAGCTTCCCTTTTTATGCTGTAGCCCTAAAAGGGTTATCCACTTTCTCAAGAAATAAACAAGATTAACAACCTGTGACATGAAACATGGGTCTAGAATAAAAACAACCCTAGGGAAAATCAGGCTCTTCTCCGGTCTCATAATAAGAGCAGTGGCTTTGTTATTAAACTGCCCCAGCCTCAAAACAAAGGTTAGCTTAGCTAAAACCATCCTCCGTCAGCCACCATTGGCAAGACTTGAACCTACTGAAAGCCACTAATGGCTCCATTTGGTGTACCGCCTTCATCTCACGTTACCTAGTGTGTGCTGGTGGTATCCGTCATATTTCTAGATAAGTACAAGGGCATGGCGAGCAGGAAACCTCGCTGTGCTGTAATCCAGCTGGCTGCAAGGGGACACGCTGGCCCTGTGTAGGTTAGTACCCAAGTCTTCCGGGGTCTCGTCCTAATCGTCGCAGGACTGTATCCCCCCCTTAAAATCGAAAAGTGAGTTTAGCCGACGCTATCCAGGGCAACAATAGCGGCCATATTGGATTACCGTGTTTTCACAAAACTTGTTTGCACTCTTCCTCTCCCACTCGCCCGTCTCACATTCCCTCCCACACTCCCCCCGTCCCCCGGGTAACAGGGCCCCTTCGCTGCCATGGCAATGAAAGAGGGTGTTCAGCTGTATGGGGATTGGAGGCTGACAGTTGCCGTGGAAACTTGACCCTGTGCCGCCCTCTGTAAGAAATGTATGGCCAGATATTCCAAAAATGATTTTAATTTCTTAAGAGCCGGAATGAGGGATGTTGGCCTGTCGTACGGTGGTTAATTGATAAAGGCCGGGTGCTGCCCACTGGCTTTGATTGGCCGCTTGTGGGAAATGGCCAGTGATGCACTGTCCTATTGCGCTACTGAATGAGGGTTAATGTGCGTCGTATAAACCCCACCCCCACCCCCAAATAAAATCCCATTGTACTCACTCGCTTCACTTTCCACCAAACAAGAAAGTGTGAGAATCATCCGTGTGCTGCATTCTGTGTTGTTGCTTTTTGCACTCATCGATAGATATGTTTTAGGGAGATTCTGTATCTCTACAAAAGCCTATATATCTACCAGAGCCATCAATATCTGCAGCATCTATAAGCTAGGTCCTTAGGGGCATACCAGGACCCATGCAGTTTGAGTCTATGACGGAAATGGCACATTACAGCCCTATGTTTAAAATGTGGCTTTTTCCTTTCATACTGACTAAACTAAACCTAGATGAACTAGCCAAAATTAAATAATCCCTTTAGCTGCAGATAAACAATGTTAAAAGCCTATTTATTCTAACATTTGTAGAACACAGGAATTAAAATGTAATACGATTAACATGCATGTGTTATAGCAATGAATAAATCCTTCTATTGCAAAGACAAACTCATTCTCATAGAATGTGTAAGAAGTACATGAACCCAGTATAATAGTGGTATACCCAAGTGTCTTTGCAGTGCTAGCAACCCAGGCATGCATGTAACACTGCTACGAAGTCAACTTCAAATGCCAACAATACATTGACTCAATTAGCCTCCATGTTCTAAAAACTCCTGTATAGGAAATATACACACATCCTCTTTAAGGCAGTGCCAAAAAACATAATCCTTTAGTTTTTTTTTAGAGCAGGGTGCCAACATTGCTTGTTAGGACAGATCAGGTTTCCAGGAGTTATCAGCTCCTTAATTACCAACTACTGAATGAAAATAAAAAATAACATGCTTTAACAGAGCCTCTTCTTGTTCCATTTGTTCCCCTTATTCGAATGTGCTTTTTGTCGAATCTAACTAGACATAGCGCTGTAATCCGATTTCTCAAGAGTATGTATACTACTTGACATACAGCCCACGCATGTGAACACACCGGGTGTCAGCGCTGGGCACATCCCGTTGGACTGAGGTGTAAATAAATATGGATGGTAGACTGGGGATGGACTGGCCAGTCTCTGCTTTAAGAGGGTATGACAGCAACACTGCATTTACTGAGGTGTGGCCTGTCAGGAGGGCCAGGTATGGTTACCTATTCATCTCGGTGTCCTATGACCTAATTAATGAGCTAATGCGGAAATCCTGACTTCATTGTCAATGTCACGCCTAACTCCTTCAACAATGCTCCATACAAACACACAAGAAATTATAGTTAGAATGGAATATGGATCAAATAGACTGGTGGTTATTGCTGCCCTCACTGATACAAGGCATAATTTGTCAATATCAACGGAATACATTGTTTACTGCCTCATTCTGCACAGGTTTTCCAACCAGGCTTATTCAAACACAGTAAACAGTTATCACTGGGTGACAAATGTTACCTACACATATCTATGTTAAATCACAGTTCATTTTAATCTACAAAGGGAGGCTTGGGATTTCCTCTCAAACCACCTCTTCAATACTTCAAAGTAAAAGTCTGAACTTAAAAGAAAATACATTATTCTAGCCCATTGATCTCTTAGTATTAAGCACTGCAGAACCCCATTTTAACTTTGTGGTGTAGCCAATGCACGCCAGTCCACTTGCCTGTGTCTGTGTGTGGTCTGTGCTTGGACATATTATGATGTCGCTCTTGATTTGAGTTTCTGAAATATCTGTATGACACGGGTTGGCCTGTAGGGTAGTATAGTGGTGGTGTGCAAGTTAGTTTTCACATGTCGCTACCCACAAAAATCATAAGTGGCCTGATAGGCTGCACACGGTTATACATTTGTCTACCACATAGAAGAAGTGTTGTGTTTAACCAGGTCTCCCTCGTCAATGAATCATAGGAGTGACTGAAGCATGATTCTAATTGCTGACATGGTATGGGTAGCATAGTTGCATAAAAACATAATGTTTAACCGTATGGTGTGGAGTGATTTAGAAACCGTATAACCAGCTAAAGAAAGCCTAGAAGAAGGCATAGAAAATGTCATGTAATAAAACCTAAACATGTATGTTCTTAACCATTAATAACAACGTTAAATACAGAATAAACCAAAATTGCAGTTATCACAACCACTGCACCTTGTTTACCATTACTAACAATGTGAATACATGAATCAAACGTGCAGTAATTACAATCACTGCTGTGGTAAATAAGTATATGCCCTTCATTACAACGTAGGGCTTAATATCCACAATTCATGAACATTGAAACTTAAAACTCAAATGTTAGTTTAACTCTACAATTAAAGAGTTATTTTTAAAGTGTCTAGATGTCATTCAACCTATTAGGTCAGTGGAACTGAACTAACAGCTGCAACAGTTTAAGGCTACAGTGAAACGACTACAACCCCATTTGAGGGCTGATATATACCAACTGTGAAAATAAGTTTGGGCACATCCAAGCTCCGCTGGGGAAAGGGGCCATCAGAGGACCAGGGCCACACACATACTCGATCACACACACACACACACACACACACACACACACACACACACACACACACACACACACACACACACACACACACACACACACACACACACACACACACACACACAGAGTAAAGCTAGCGAAAACAAGACAACTGCCACTGTCAACTTTTGCGCCCACATGGGAGAAAAAATGTAACAGGTGTGTAGTGTACACATCTAATAGGGCGCGGTTGAATCAACAAGGTTGGTTGGTTAGTCAGTTACTGTCCGTTCTAGTGATGCGGTAACTGGCTAAACATCAGGGGCTCTTTCAACGTTATCAGATCATTTACACACCAAAAAGTACTTCCATGGCAGGAAGTGGCCCATTACAGGAGAGATGGATGCTCGAATAGATTGGGATTCCTTGAAGCCACTGCAGAGCATGCTTGAATTGTAAGGGCACATGTTTGGGCCAATGGCCTAGGAAAACTAAAATCACCATGTCACAATTACTATAGGAAATGTAAAACGTTTTTTTTTTTTTTTTTACTAATGTCTCGAATAGGCTGTTACTATGGAAATGTTGCTGGAAATGTTGCTTACAATAACCCTACTATTAAGTGGGAACTACTGCTTGTAACGTTTCGTGAAGCTTGTGATTAGCCACAGTTACGTGAAACAGCCCTGAGGGTGTGCAATAAATTATACGTCTTGAAATCTCAACATTTGGTTTCGAGTACAATGTCGCGCTAAGACCCAAGCGACGAGGGGGGAGGCTAGCTAATGTTAGCTGTAAAAAAATAATATATATAACGTTATACCACCAACTACCAAACATAATAAGGCCGGTTTACTCGCCCAATACTATGTGCTAAATGAGATATTTGGAGACGACCAGAAAAAGGAGGGTCCTGTGGGGCAGACAATAGAAGAGACTCACAGGCCCCACAGTCGCACACTGATGCGATATTATCCGAGGGATCATTTCGCTTTCTCCCCCTTTCCATTTTGAAATGGGACGGCCTGGAAGAAATGAATGGATTCACTACGATAGGCGGGCTTCAAATGTAATGCACGTTCAACCCAGGCGTATTCGTTTTTGCTTAAATGTGAGGGTCATCCGCTTGGTAGCACACACGCAACCCGGTCAAAAAAGCGACGTGGCCTGGTTGAAAACAATAGGGCCGATGAGGGGTCCTAAACTTCCCTGCTGCTGCTGCTGGGTCTCGCCTGGAACCATTGCGTTCTCCCGACTATTGTTTGGGAAACACGAGACCCTCGCACCACAAATTCGTGGTTTCCTTGACGCAAAATAACAAAAATAGAATGTGCCCACTATAATGTCCGAACAATTCCAAAAGTAAATGTATACTTACTCGCTCCAGTACGTCCATTCAGTTATTTTCTTACTTTCCACTTCTTTCCACTCAACCGTACTACTGTGTGCGCCCCGCCTCCGGTTCCTTAGGCCCCTCCTCCGTCTCCCTTTGGCTCACCGCCAGGGTCATGGGGAGGGGATCACACTGAAATCCCGGCCTACCCTCTTTCAGAGCAATGTAAAGCTCACAGAAGTACAAATGTATTGTGGTCAAATACGTTTGGTTTGGATCAAAAATGTTTGCTAAATTGCTTAATCATATGCAAACGATCAGTTCTCTGTGAATTAAATCAATGCAGAGAAAGACTCAAAACCCATTCATTCGCTTTATTGTCAAGCCTTAAGGCATACATCATCATATAATAAACATTGGGTCTGATTCATTTGAAACATCCTGAATGTTTTAAATGGCATGGCATGTTATCTACATTTTCAAAGTATTTATATCAATTATAGAAACACTCCAAAAATTGCTTAACCAAAGACGACACATTTGTAAAATTAATCTCTTGAAATTGAAGATGAATGCAAAGTAATAGAAAAAAGAACACATCTAGGATTTTTGTATTGGGACTTCGGAATGAGGATTTATTTTTTAATTATTAAAAAGTCTTAAAGTCGGGTGCAACAATTAAAAGTTTTCAACCAAATCCACATTTTTACATTTTTTTATTTTACCATCTTAACCACACACACACACACACACACACACACACACACACACACACACACACACACACACACACACACACACACACACACACACACACACACACACACACACACACACACACACACACACACACACACACACACACACACACACACACACACACACACACTAATTAATACAAAGCATGAAAAATAAAACAGGGACAATTACAGGGGCATGTCCGCCAGATGTTACACCAGTGGCTTGTTTTATTTTGGGGAGATAAAATGCATCCCGGCCTATCCAATGCGATCCAGTTTCAATGTCCCAGTCATAACGTCCCAGTTCAACTGAGTGAGTCCGTGTGCTGAATCTTAGTCTAAAAAAACCCTCCATCAACTTTTCTGTGAGCCAATTTCTCGTGTGATTTTTCAATAAATAAAAGAAAGAAAAAAACACGAAGCAAAAAACGAATCAAAATGAGGTTGGGGTTTGGAGAGTGACGTGCAAGCAGTAGTAATGGTGGTCGCACCAAGTGGTTGTGGGGTTCAGTCCCATCTCGCCCCACCCAATGAGGTGTTGGAGTGGGCAGGGGCAGAGCTTTAGTAGGTGGCGTTGGCTGGCTCGCGGCCAGAGCTGAACAGGAAGTCGGCCTTGGAGTTGACAAAGTAGGTGAGCAGGAGAGAGATGAGCAGTATGGCCACACCCACACCCAGGGTCAGCATCTAGGAACACATACAGGGTTGAGTTGGAAGCTTGGTTCTGCAGATCTTTTGTACATCTGTAGTTGCAATATAGTAGTTCCAATATCGATTGCAAACCCCACTTTCTTTCATTTGTAATGCAATATGTTTGTTCATTTTTGCCTTAAAACATTATTCAACAAAACAGCACTATTGCGGTATGCCACTATTGTTTCAAATTACCATTATCTCAATATCTTCATGCACTATAGTAAAGTAAACCAAGTAAGTCTATTGTAAGCCAATTGCGGGAGACGGGTAAGCAGCCAGAGTGGGACCAAACAACAACAACAACTAGCAGGGTTTGGGCTCCGAGCCTACCTCCAGGTCGTGACCGGCCACCAGGAAGATGCGTGCGCCGATGTTGGACTTCCAGCGCGACTCACTCCATGTCGAGTAGTTGGAGGAGTGGTACTCTTTGAGCAGGAAGGCCGGGGACTGGGCCTGGGTGAGGCGCACCGTGGAGCGCACGCAGTACCCCTCTGGCTCAGTGCCGTTAGGAGGGGTCACGCCCTGCACCCAGAGGTACGAGTTCATCTGGGGGGGGGGGGGGGGGGGGGGGGAATGGAAGTGGTTGACTATTAAGAAACCAACTGCAACTGTTTACACTTTCATTATTGTCTTTAGTAGAAGTTTAACGTTTTTATACTGTGGTGCATGTTACTTAGTCTCAGTCATTTAATATAATCACAGGATTCTACACATGAAAGTAGGCCTGACCTCCACTCCTGCCTTACATGTCATATTAATGTCAATAAATGTCTGTATTCTGTAATGCTACATAACATTGCATTATGTTATCTTTTCTTAATCCAATATGGCCACCACGGTAAAACGAGATGAAGGCATTCAAAAGCCAGAAGAAGAAAAAAAAGACATGTAATAAGCTGGTTTCTATGACATCAAACCCTTTTCCAAAGCAACAGGTGTGGCTCTCCTTACGTCTGTGCTCTGCGCGTCGTCGGCGAACTCTCTGTGATTGGTGCAGTTCTCCCTGCTAATGTTGACGGCAATCCCCGTGAGATTGGCCAGCACGTAGCTCACCAGTTTGGTGGTGAATGTGCTGTTAGCGGCCACCCCCACATAGTACTCTGGTGGAGCAGGCCCTACAAAAAAAAAAAGAGAAATACTAGACAGACCCAGAGTGTTGCTATTTTATGGACAACAACTACGGTTAACCCAGCCAACGTAAGCGACATTCTGCTCATCGCTCGAAAGGCGATACTTGTGAACAGGAGAAACACAGTGTTGTTTATAAATGCCATGGCAAACATTCCAACTCACCAAGTAGTGGCTGGTATTCAGGGATAATTATGGCCTCGAACCAGGGATTTTTGGTCTGGACCAGGAATCCATATAGCATTTGAGCTACCTGCGATACAGAGGATTTCAAATGTTATCCCTTATCTTAACTCCTGACGGCATGACAAAGAGAAGGGCTGATCGCTCACACACGCAAAAAAGTACATTACAATCCCATCTTGATAGTGCTGTAGGTCAAATTTAGGAGCCTCTCTCTCTCTCTCTCTCTCTCTCTCTCTGCCTACACCCTTGTAGGTCCCCTGTCCTTACCGTCAGATCGTCTGCGTTAATGCTGGCCAACATCTCGTCAGCTCCGCCCGCCTGCTTGTAGAGGGTGCGGGCCACCATGGTGGCAACCTTTGCCAGTCCCTGATGGAGACATTTTTAACGGAGGGAAAACAAACAATCACGGAACCATGGCTCAAACACCACAGCAACGGCCCAGCCGGTGATATTCGGCCTGTAGGCTGCTAAAAGGGATGGGGTCTTATCTCACAGAATGATCTCACAACTCATTGAATTCTAGCCATGTTATTCTCGTCGCAGGGTTACCTGCGATGTTGTGGGTCTAAATAGCTTTTCAAACAAAGCTACAAAACGGTTTGCCACGCTTTGTGACCATCCACCACAGAGCTCCGCGAGCTGGCTCCCTTGTGTTACGAGGAGACAGCAGAGCTTTGGCGTTTATGCAAACAACGGCAGGGTTGCATTGTCCCTTGAATACCGTTTTATTCAGTGGAATGGTGTAAAACTGCAGTACCTTAGCAGTGTCTGTGATGTACATAAACTGCTGCTCTGGAGTTAGGTCAGCTGGGAACGTCAGGTTGAGGTACTCTGTGTTATCGTACATGCTCTCGAAGTACCTGACCAGATACAGGAAAATGACAATACAACATGAGGTAAATGTCACACACACATGGACACATAAATGTGTAAATTCACAGGTCCACAGGCACTAGTTTATTTGTATAATCCAACAATTAGCATACCCATATGATAGATTAAGTGTTTATGATTCAATATCCATATCCAGGTTGTATATGGTTCTGTAAAAATACACTAACATGCCATCAATGAGACCACATGTCCTTGTACTCACCTGTTTGTGAAGTGGGTGTGGTGATCAGTGAGGACGATGCCAGGGATTGGCTGAGATCGAAGGAAACGTTGGAAGGAGGCGGGAGGAAGCGGCTGAGAGACATCAGACAGATTCAATGAGATGTTTAGGTCGTTGGCGACCTTCTGGAAGACATCAGTGAGGCTCTTCACCTGAAACAGAGTATATTATGCAATATTATACATAGGCATTTCATATTTCAGAAACCAACTGCAATTAGCTTTACAGTGCTTCGATGATGTCGCAGACTCATCATAGCAAGATGCATTACTCCCTTTGACTTTGTGACACATATTATTCAAAGCAACCACAGTGTCAAGAAATGACCTGAACCTCTTCGATGCTCTGGTAGTTTCTATGTTTTCCCTGACAGGGGTTTTGTGGGTGAGGGAAGCATACAGAATAAATAGCAAACAGCAGAAGGGAAAGATAAGCTCGTGATAGAGGATAGCTACAGACCTCCGTGTCAATGCTGTTGTTCCGCCTGGAGACAGGGTCAGAATGGAGCCACAAGCCTGAGATGTTATGAAGGCCCACCTGTGAATGCAGGAAACCACCTATATCAACACCTTGACACCGCATTATACCAGAACAAACATCCACATCTGACTATTGAATTCATTGCAAGGACTAAATACCATAGGATATTAACCCATCAATGCATAGCATGTTATTAGATACCATAACACAGCAAGACATTTGACCAAAAAACAACAACATACAAACAAAAACTTGTAATGAATACCTGTCCAATCTCCACAAAAGAGTGAATGTTGTCCAGGTCAATGGGAAAGTTATCTTTCTCCATGTCGTACACCATCCGCGAGCTGCCGATGTAGTCAAAGGATTCCTGCCGATGGAAACAGAAAAAGGTTACCGTATTTTCCGCACTATAAGGCGCACTTAAAAGCCTTTAATTTTCTAAAAAAAACGACAGTGCGCCTTATAATCCGGAGCGCCTTATATATGAATCAAGGCGCTCTTTTAAAATGTTTCAGTATGAAAAACCAATAAAAACAATTTAATAATAATAAAATGTTTCAGTACGACTGGTAAACTACAAAGCCGCACCGCTTGCAGCACCGTAGTCAGTAAACACCGCTACTGTGCTTACTCACAGTCCCACACCACTTGTGTGTGTATAAAGACCCCAAAATGATACCTTTCAAGAGACACGCTTACGACGCAGAGTTCAAGCTCAAGGCTATCGGTCACGCAGTAGAATATGGGAATAGAGCAGCAGCGAGAGAATTCAACATTAATGAATCAATGGTACGGAAGTGGAGGAAGCAAGAAGATGACCTGCGCCAAGTAAAAAAGACTAAACAGAGTTTCCGAGGGAACAAAGCGAGATGGCCACAGTTAGAGGACAAACTCGAACAGTGGGTTGTTGAACAGAGAGCAGCAAGTAGAAGCGTCTCTACAGTCACTATTCGAATGAAGGCAACAGCGCTAGCACGGGACATGAACATCGATGTTTTCGAGGCGGTCCTTCTTGGTGCTTTCGTTTTATGAAAATACGTAATCTCTCCATCCGCACACGAACTCCATCTAGTGGATGCATAACGCAAACCCAGTCAAACGTTTGACTGCAGTATCTTCTATTCTATGCGCCTTATAATCCGGTGCGCCCTATATATGAAAACAGTTCTAAAATAGGCCATTCATTGAAGGTGCGCCTTATAATCCGGTGCGCCCTATAGTGCGGAAAATACGGTACATACAATTTAACGGCTGGAGTTAGGGGACTTTCTACGAAATAGCTTGACGACTGTGTTGGGACTTAAAGCCAGATTCTTCATTGTGCATAGGAGTTGTTATGTTGTTGTAATACTCCATGGACCATGGATGGTCTAAAGCATTAGGCAGAGGGGAAACAGGGGGTGTTTTTTTTGTCATGTTGGTTACTTCCAACAATCAGCACAAAAAGGCCCATCACCAAAGCTGTGTAAGTCTGTATTTTTATAAATGAGTGAAGCCCTAAACACACAAAAGCTCAACCAAAGAGCACAAACAGAAGCTGAACTTTGTAATGTCCTTGTCTTCATATGTCGGCATATTAAATCCCTCACAGACTCACTCATAGGCCATGTAAATTGATCAGCTGTAAAAAAGAAAGCCCTCTCTCTCTCATGTCGTTGATTGACATGGGAACGGATTGAACAGCATTGAGTCAGTGGGCATCCGTGTCTGCCTGTGTGATAGTCCATGTCCGTGTGGGTCAGAGGCGAGCGGGCCAGGAGTGTCGCAGTGCGTGCGCAGTCACACTCACCCCCTGGAAGAAGGTGTAGAGGATGGTGCGAGGCGGGTGGTTCTCCCGGGTGACGTTGGCGAGGGCGCCGGCGGCGGCCAGCAGCGTGATGAAGCCTGACGCGCTGCTCTCCGCTCCCAGGCTGATGCCGTGGAAGAACGCCCGGCTGTCCAGCTGCCCACACCACACCACACATCCAGCCAAGGAGAGGAGCACCAGGATGGGGGGAGAAGGGGACAAGGGGGTGGGGGATCACCGGAGACGGAGGAGAAAAGCAAACGGAAAGGGAGAGACAAAGAATATAAGGAGCCAAGCCAAAGGAGAGAGTGGTGAGGAGGTAAGGAGGGGAGGGAAGGGAGGAGAGATCATATCTCAGCTAAGCATGTCAGTTTAACTTGCTGCGGCCTATTTGACGGCAACATAAATCTAACAGTGGCTGCATAAAATGCAGAGGAATGCAGCTTATCCAACGGCTAGGGATTCGTTTAAACTCTGCTGCCACAACAACTTAACACGCTCAGATCTGGACGCCTCATTTAGAGGCTAGAATGTACATTTTTACCGGCAGTTTGTTCCTTCTGTACTTTGCCTCATTTGAGATCTCGAGTTTTGAGGGTTTGAGTGAGTGCTGACATGCTCGTTTGTGGATCCACAAGGAATGTGGAATAACCGTGATGTCTGCGATGGTTAGCTTCACAGCAAATTGCAGTAATAGTGTGCTTCAGCAAAGGGTCACACACATATAACCGGTTGGCGAAGCAGAAGGAGGGCTGAAATATCGGAGGGGAGGAGACAGTACTCACCCTGGCCGCGGCGATGACGACGGTCTCGTTCTCACTGTGCCCAGTTGCGGTGTTGTTCAGGCTCTTAGTGGAGCCCCATACGTTATTGTTCCCTAGCGGGTCACACACCACCTCTGTATCTGGGAGACATGAACGATAATCAGCCATGTTGAGGACTTGAAAAAACGATATTGTTTCAAGTTATAAGTTATTAGCTATAACAGTAAAGACCCTACATGCACACAACTGTACATGTCGTATGTGACGCAAAGGTCATAGGATTTAGGTCCAAGTGGGCTTCCTGATACCTGGCATGGCATCCTTAAAGCTACTGTAGGCAATTTATTTTAGAAGCATTTTTTGTTATATTTGTTGAAATTCTCCTTACATCCCGACAGCAATCAATAAGTAAAATGTATCTGTGGCAGTTGCAAGCCTGTAATAAGCCCTTCCACTCCTTCAATTCGGGGTTAGAGATCAATAAATCCAATCGGGGTTCAATGACTCGATGGCCTACCCGTCTGTCTCCCTAGTACCTACCCACCCGGCAACCCGTGCTCACTCTGCCCGTGCACTCAATGCATCTGGAGTCTTCCACAAAACTAGGCAGACCTAGTGCTAAAGCCAGCGAGCTGGCCATGTGTTTTGGGGGAGCGGCTTTGTGGGGAGGCCTGAAGGGAGGGGAGGTATTTTTTCAGTTGGATACTTTCAAAATCGAGCTCACTCTAGCGTCACTTCTCCAGATGTCCTACCCCAGCTTTAAGTCTGGATCATGTATCTCCACATATGAAATGTTGTAAAAAAGGGGAGGTGTACCCGGGTTGAGGCTGAATGCGCCGTTGCTGCTGCGCCGCATGCAGGTGACCGTGTTGGTGACGGCGTGCATGTGGGAGGAGAGCTCCATGGCACACAGCGGGTAGCTGGGCGCACTGCCGTTCACCACCCGGTTGTGGTTCAAATAGCACTGTGAATACATGCATGCATACAACATATTATACACACACACACACACGTAGGGCTTGTACATCATAGTTTCTTTTGGTTGGCGATACTCCGCCATATTGACAGGACTGTAGTAGGGTTAAATCCTAAAACTTGTTTTGCCACGGCTCACATGAGAAACACTGTGGCAGGTTCAAAACACAACAACTCTCCCCATAATGCCAAATGAATCATTCAACGATTAATTCCTTAACATTCCAAAGCTCCTATGCTTACAAAATGGAGGTGTTCATTGCAATGTGACATTGTGACGTGACCTATAGAATAAATAGACTTAACTCTTACCAGCTTCACAGGCATAACCTCATTTGGACTCAGAAACACTGGGGGATGTGTCCGTTAAAGCTGGATTCACAGATCAGCGTTGAAACCCTCCCAATGCATGCTCAACCAATCAGCGACCAGTCATGCCCTACCTGTCGTATGACCTCAGTGCCGTTGTCGTCCTTCAGGGAGAAGATGGGGAAGTTAAACTCCTCGTAGGACAGACCGTTCCCTATCGGGTTCCACACCGTCGTGTTACAGTGAGCCAGGGTGGGGTCATAGCTCTCAGAGTACACACCTGGGGGGGGAAGAGCCAGTAAGATAGACATCAGAGATAGCAAGGGGTTTGCATCGGGGCATGGTGATGTATGTAGCTGGCTGGGTGAGCTTTAACCAACAACCATATGCAGCGTAGGGCTTGAGGAATTCATTTCCCCCCAGCCACTGAGAACAGGGGAAATGATTCTGACACATTGAGCTTGTTGCACTTCCCATGATGCATTGCTGGAAGTAATGTCTTCGGTGTGTGGTATGAAAATATCTCACTATTAAACTAGCGTGGCTGACTATCACTGTGTAATATTGAAGTCAAAACGAGTAAATAGAATAAACCGCTTGCCTTCAAATAATTCAGCGCTTAACATCTTACCAGATACATTTTGGTGGATAAAAAATATGATATTGCATATACCACAATCTGTTCAATAACGCATGCATGTCACTCAACGATAAGCTCCATTTGAGCATCATCTGCAAAAAAACTAAAGTATCAAGTCAAAAATTTTACCTTAACATTGCATGTCCACGAAGTAATTTAAGACCAGATTAATATATGTGCACTGTGCAAACGGATGCCCAGTATTGATAAAGCCTACCTGTGTTCTCATTGGGGCAGGTGGTGTGTGGAGAGAAGCCCTGAATGGGACTTGAGCTGGGTTTTATCACGGCAACGCCGGCGATGCGACTGAAACTGTTTTTCAGCTTCATCATGATAGGCCTGCAAGGGTTGTGGTGGGGGAACCATGGAAACACAAAAATCACACACCTGGAGCTGTAGTTTTTGGATATTGGAGAATTGCAAAACAACTAATTGATGGGCAAATGATGGTTGGTTTATGAGTATTCACGTACCTGTTGAACAGGTGAGATTCCAGGATGACCATATATGGAGGACTGGGTCCAGTGCTCAGGACCCAGTCTAAATTTTCCTCAGACTCCAAAAAGTGGATCACGCCAACATCCCCGGCCAGGGAGGCTGCCAACACAAACAGCGATTAAAACCCTGCTGTGTAACCAAGTGTCTGCTTACTTTTAACCAAAAATTAACCCACACCTTGTTTTGTGTGATTAAATCATACACATTTCTTCTTTAATTAGTCCAGGGCAATATTTTCCTATGTGTGATACCAATAACAGTCCTCGCTATTGATTTGGTATTTTTATATTGAACAAAATGTTCCAAGTGTGGAAGACCAGACAGGAAACAAGAGAGACAGAACGTTCTGCCGATAAGGTGACAGCAATCACATACAAAATCTCTATAAACAGAAGTCTGTTGAAGGCAAAAGGCTTTAAAACACATTTGTGAAGGTTTAATAGTGGGGTTCAGAGATTGCGTACAAACGTACACTACATCTGCGACACAGCATAAAGAAGTACTACATCTACACCAGAGCTATCCCTCTTCTATCTTAAAGGAAAGGGTGACCGGGTTACTTGATTTGGGTGGACTAGAGACTCCAGCTTTCCCTATCACATGACCATCAAACATCTGATGTAGGGAAGGGAGGGGGGAGTCAGTTGACTTGTGCATGATTAGATTGCTACTTTACTTACACTGGCAGCCTATTTGATGCGTCGCATTGAGCAACCGGACACATGGCACAGTGTCGTTGAGCTTGATGTAGATTTTCTGATCAACCGAATTACAGCTCACACCTGGAGGACAAATGTGTAATGCAAATAGTAGTTTAAAATCAGGCGACATTATACCACACAATGGTAAAAGTAATGGATCTTTCAATGTCTCCATCATTTAATGTATCCAATAAAGTTGTCGAAGGCCAATGCCATTTAAAAAGTATCCATTAGAGTTATTGTATGTAGGCCAATGCCATTCTAAATCGGAGAGGAGGCATGAACCATATCAATGCAAAGTATAGTATGTGTCGCGCTATTTCTCTCGTACAACATGTTTTATAGTATTTCATGGCTTCAATGGATGAGATCTCTCATCCTAATAATAGTTCATAACAGCCTCTACAGAGGATTCACGCTGATGCGGGATGGTGCTGAAGGCGCTTTGAGTCTGTGTGATAGGCTTCTTGGAGTGGTGAATATGACCAACGAAAGTCCATGAAATCAGTGAACGATCATTTAGTAATAAAGCCCAATCCGGCGATTGAACACATTTAGCATTATTATACGACGACTAACTTCCAACACACTATTTACGGGAGGTAAAGAAAGTGCAAACAAGGGTAATCATTGAGTAATGTAGCATTCAGGCAAGTTTTCGTTAGCTCCCCAAGCAGCTATTGTTAATGAACCTTACCGGCTAAAACTAAAACATATCGGGTAAACAAGGGGGGGGAGGGGGACAAGAATAGCACAGGTCATTTAACATAACCAGATAAATACTTACCATGAAAAAGACAATAAAGTAACAAATGTATAATCCGTTTGGTTGATATTAAATCCATCTTCCTGGTTTGTGAAACAAAAAAAACAGGAAGTGTTGACGTGATAATCGTCCGGGCGACGAATTTG
Organism: Lota lota; assembly: GCA_026745465.1. Lineage (NCBI taxonomy): Eukaryota > Metazoa > Chordata > Actinopteri > Gadiformes > Lotidae > Lota > Lota lota. Next base: position 274,809 of record JACYXH010000475.1, on the reverse strand, counting down.
GTTCCGCTTGGAAAAGGTAATACATTTCTTTACCGTTATTGAGGAAAAAAGGGCAGCATTGCGATTTAAATATAAACCACGTGGATAGATTTTGTTTTATAGTGTTCCCACGATACATTTTCCAAACGTGTCCTATACTAGGCTTCATGTCAGCATGTAAAACCCAACGCAGAATGTATGGTTGAACACGTCATTTAAAAACGTACTAACTCGCTTTGAGATGACTAATTTTCTCCCCAGAAAGGGATAATGTTGGACTAGTCTTTTTTGTACTGAAATGATCTTATATACCGACTCATATACCCCACAACCATTTCTTAATGTAAGAAAATGTATGATATTCACGTAGAACACATACACAATGCACCTCACATAATAAACAGGCCTTTAATTTGTCATTTTCATGTATACAGTTTAACAGACCAAGAAAAGCATCAGAATTCTACATTTTTAATAAGCCACGACCATTGGAGGACATACAGCATCACTAACAAGTTATGCATTTCGAGACAGGTAGTGAGACAGTGAGAGGAAACACATTTTTATATTAAGATACGATAATTCCCTCTTACAGATCGGCAATTTACTCAGCTTTATAACTTGATAATTCGGTTATCATGGAAAAACAAGTGGATGCATTGGTATATTCGTATTGGCCTTCTTTCTTCTCAACGGAACTGGAGAGGGCTCACGCGCAGACCAATCACATCCTTGCCAATCTCAGTCACCTAGGGAATAAATAGGTCAAAGGTAAAAGATATGATAAGACTTACAGTTATACAATCCCATTTAGCAATTGCATGTTTATTGCTTAAAAAAATAAATAATTGGGACTCGTTATTCCATTACAAAACAGTACATTGAAACAAGTATTACCACTAGACATCTTTTCGTCAACATCTATTAGAATATATAAGGAGTGTTTCCGGCATACCTGTGTGACTCTGCAGACTTGGCCCTTGTATGTTGGGCAGTAGCAGGCGCCAGAGAGCGGGCACTTCTCTACTGGGCGCCCGCGGTACAGGGGGACGTAAGAGGCGGCGCACAAATCAAATGGATTGTGGGGGTCATAGTTCAACTGGTGGGCATCGGTCAGGGTCTTCTCACAGGCCGCCAAGATCTTGCGTGTCTGAACAGGAGAGTTGAAGTTCATTGGTTGGTGTTGGAAAACATTCACAAATAGGAAAATATGCCCCGTAAAAAATTGGATAGTTTAGGAACAACAGTGGTTAAAGATTGTATACAGAAAGATGATCTATATACTTTGACCTGATAATCTTAATTACAATTCTCCACCTAATGATTTATAACATTTACAAATCAATAAATTATATAGAATCAATTCTAACATTTTCAAATTTATCCAGTGGAATGGCCCCGTTTAAAACGACCCCTCTCTTGATCCATTCGTGTTCCAACATCAAACTACGAACTCAATGCGTTCCATAGATACTTCTTTTTCTTGTGATTATTTCCTAATGCCTTTCATTTTTTTGTATTGCTCGGGCCGTCCAATAAACCAGGTGGGCGTTACCTGTTGAGCGACCTCTGGTTTGGGCCCCAGCTCCAGTAGGCGCCGGGCGAAGCTGGCCGCCGTCTTGAAGTTCCTCAGCTTGAAGAAGAGGTTGAGGGCGGTGCGCAGCACCAGCACCATGTGTACGGGCTGCAGGTTACAGTGGGTGAAGTAGGCGGCCATCTGTGGTGGGGACGGTCAAACAGGTGTCATCATGCCCAGTAAGGAATAACAGAATACGCTAATTTACACACACACACACACACACACACACACACACACACACACACACACACACACACACACACACACACACACACACACACACACACACACACACACACACACACACACACACACACACACACACACACACACACACACACACAAACCAGGGTCTAATACATTTTTACACTTATGCATACACTTTGGAGTCAGTCCCAGTTGATTCCGTTACCTTCAAGCCAATGCAATCCAATGAATATGAAGAAATACAATGACTTTAGGAAATAACTAAATCACAAACAATTGCTAGTAGATCCGTTTACACGTGCATTTCGACCAGGTTAAGGTTCCTGTAAAACCTAGTGTGTTCAAAGAGATTTCGTTTTTACCTCACACAGCCTCTTCTGCTGATCCAGCGTGTCTTTAGGCAACTTCTTCCTCTCCGTCTCCATGGTCAGACCCACGATGTACTCTCTGCAGATGGTGATCAGCTGCTGAGCCTGCCACACACATACACACACACACACACACACACAGAAGATGTAACATCTACATGGCAAGATACCTTTAAAAGACAAGGGAACTACAATGAAGAAATTACACAGAAATTGATTTCCAGAGATTCACCGCGCGTCACAGTCCGCCCAATACGCATTCATGTGAACAGATGAAAACTGACTAGCCTTAAACTAGCTAGTTTAAGGCAATACAACAATTATTCAATGAGAAATGCAATTACTATGGCTAAACGGCCATACAAAGTATTCAGTCTTACAATAACATCATAGATTAGTAAGTCTATGCAAGAACAAAAATGACATCCCATTGGGTAATATACTAGCCTTAGTTCCAATCTTTGCCTCTTATCAAGCCCTGACTCAACTTGGAGGGCATGGTTTGAACAACAGAGCCATTGTCTTAATCTCTTGGTGGATTTCTCTCCATCACACGTATGCCGTGCAACCAGAAATGGCTCCCCCCCCCCCTGTGAACCCACCTCGGCGATCTCCTGTTTGTTGTCCACCACCAGCAGTGGCACGGAGAGCAGGATGGCCCGGAAGCGCTCCACGCCCTCCTCGAACCGGCCGGACGTGGTCAGCTGGTAGCACTGCTGCAGGCGGGCGATGAGGTCCGAGAGACGCAGGCCCACGGCGGGGAGACCCCCTTTGGCCCCGCAGTCCTAGAGGAATTAAAAATAAAAAAAAATCAGACGCTAGGAACAGGGGATCTATTGTAGTGTAGGCGTTTTGATGTTGCAGTGTTGCGTTAAAGTTGCTGTAGGTACGATTTGAGAGTTGTAAAGAGAGAGGGCAGAAAAGAGCAACATTGTTTTAACGAAAACAACCCCAAAAAAGTCCACTCCCTCTCTGCTTTGTGTTGTGCGTTGATTCCCACTAGTGATGGATAGGCAAATTATCTAACCTCAAGGAATGCATTGTCAAACTGAGATTTGCAATTTCCATTAGCCTGATTGGCTGAAATCAGGCCTCCAGTTAATATGGTGCGTGACATCACCTGGTACCAATATGAGCAAATGAGAAACACCAATCGCAACCACCAGATTTTCATTCGGAGGTGGCACTGTTCCCGAGGTTTGATTTGAACGTCCGGTGACTCTAAAACTACACTTTTAACTGAGTGATACCAAAAACTCTTGTATTATTAGGTAGAGGCTAAATCAATGCTGATTTCACCCAACACGCTTCATGTTACAACATGGGATATGATGAGAGTACCTTCCAGTTCCTCTGGGGGTGGCCTCGCAGGCAGGGCAGGGAGGGCAGGCCCAGGTAGCAAGTGCGGCCCCGGGACAGCGTCTGCATAAACAGGGACTTGTAGGGCCCGAAGTTCACCACTCCCACCTGGTCATGGAGCAACTGCAGATGGTAGAAGAGAGGGCGGGATGTTAGTGTCCGTCAGCGCAGATGAGATCGTATCTGTTGTGTCATCAGATCTTATGATTATAGTATTCAGGATATGCATGATTACCATTTAAAAAAGAAAAAAAGAATGGTGACTTCATTTAGTTTTTTTACACATGAAAGAGGATTTGAGGATTTCATATTGGCAGGAAGGAAGTGGTACAGATGCATACCCATATACAACCAAAGAAGTATACAAAATACAAAATGTTCCTGCTCATTGTGTGTGCATGTTGCGTGGACCTACCCTGGTGGCCGTCTCGAAGGAGCCTGCCAGGATGTGGTCCACTGGCAGCTGGGAGTTGTTGCACCACATCTGGGTGGGGCTCATTCCCTTGGTGGGCGGGACGAAGAAGCCGTCCTCAGCCCCGCCTCCACCGCCTGACGGCATATCCTATTGGCAAAGGAACCAATCGGTCAGATTCAGTTATTTCTTTGAAAAAAGGTTTTTGGAAAATGGGTAATTATATCCACTGTTTATTAATTGTTTTCACCCGCCCCCCTTTCTAAATATATTTTTGCACGTTTCCTATTATCTTTACCCGTTTTAAGAGTTGCTCTGCTGTGCATCACATCCCTATGCACTAAGCACTGTTTACGGCACTCATGCCGTTTCGGAACTTCATGTTCAATATCAGTACATTTGACAGCTGTAGTACATGTACTACACTAATTTACACCCTATATACTTAGAACTTTCCTCAATATAAGAAACCCTAGAGATAAGCCAACCGACGCTCGTATTTCTCTCACCAGCTCCGGGGGCAGGTCCAGGTCCTCCTCCACCTCCCAGCCTCCACCCTCCTCCTTCACCAGTCCTCCCTCCTCCCCCAGACCGTCCTGGGCGTCCATGAAACCATCTGGGGGAGGAGCGGCCAATCAGTCAGTCAACCAAACAGGCTGCTTCTTTGTCATTCTCTCTCTCTCTCTCTCTCAAGGTTCTAATCAAAGTCTTAGGGTTGGGTGTTGTAGAGCAAACATTTTTTTACTAATGTACTGTATGTACATTAGTAAAGTTTCTTTTTCAGCCATTAAAGTTATTCATCAATTTCCTTAAGGTGGAATTATTTTGAAATTGTTCCTAACCAATATATAAAGAATATTTCTTTTTACTCCCCTGCAATCCTTCTAAGGACCCCTTGGGATACGTGCATCCCCATTTGAGAAACACTGTTTGAGTATTTATTTGGCGGGAATGGCGCTAGAACAAGGAGGTAGCAATGACCGAAAGCATGACATTGTCACCTTCATCCAGCTGGAGCTCGGCGTCCTCTCCCCAGCCCTCGCACTCCGGGGCCTCCATGTCCAGGTCGGCAGCCATCTGACCCGCCTTGCCTGAAACCAGAACCAACGGTTAGCAGCCACACAGAGTAAACCCCTGTATATCATATACAGGCCTCTGACCGCAGCACAATACAAGTCAAGGCTCAGAATACAGTGCATCGAGTGAGTGAGTAAGTGTGTGAGTGTGTGTGAGTACTGGAGAACCAGGCCTCCTCACCCTTGGCTGCGATGGCTCCCTCGAAGAAGCCCTTAGAGACGGTGAGCAGGGGCCAGTTGGTGTCCAGAGGGTTGATGGGGGGCGGGGGCTGCAGCAGCTGGGCGTTGGGGTCCACCTCCGGAATCTACCAGACAGCCATCCGTTACGTTAGCAATGCCCCTGGTTCCCTGAGACCCCCTCATCTGGGGTTTCAGAGAATCCTCTCCCACCCCCTTGTGGTTGGCCAGACACATCTCTACAAACAACCCCCCTCCATCTAATGAGATGGCACTGAGACCTATCGGTTGTTGTTGATGTTGTTGAACCATTATATGCGCTTGGGTATGCGAGAGAAGGTCGATTGGTCCCAGTTTATGAAAACGGCCCCATAATACAGGTTGGTTTCATTTATAGACTGCTCCAATCATCCCATGACATCAGTTTGCTTTATTTGTTGACTGCTAACACATTAAAATAATTGATAGGGTGGTGTTCTCAGGCAATACTGTCGAAACAGGTTCCCCATGGTGCAGTGTATTGCACAATCCCTCTAAGATATACTCTCATCCTTGCTACACACCGTCTCCTTCTCCAGGTCAAAAGTTTCTTTGAGAGCCTCAGCCTCTTCATCCATGCCGTGGGTGGCGGCGGTCAGGTAGGCCAGAGACTCTGGAAACACAGAGGGGACATGAGTGACTGGACTGGGGCAGCACCACCCACGTTAACGACCTGGTTCACATCCTCATTACGATTGTTTACAGAGGGAGCGGGGACATGCTGTTGCACGTTGTGGTGCAAACGAAGCACAGCAAAGATCGACAAGACCACAACAGGTAGACAACAGTTTCCCAAAAAGGGGTATTAAACCATGAATATGTATGTCAAGGAAATATGTATTTATTTTACATATTGTGTTCTCATGGTTAATGTTTTATCCTATCTTTTAGTGTCTTACTATGTTTACGGTTATTGTAATGCACCAAAGGTACTCTGAGGAGGAGAGGAGGGAACTTACTCTGTCCACAGTTCTTCAGGATGCGGACCCTCTCGCTGACATCTCCCAGGTAGAGAGCCCCCTGGTAGTGGCCACTCATGTCCTTCCTGATCTCAGCTGCAGGACAGCACAGAACATGTTGATGTCAAGGTTTGGCTCAATGATGTCTCGTCACTAATTTGATACAATTCAGCAAACTTTACTGACAGAAAGTTCTCTAGACATTTCCACAGACATTATGTCTGAAGCAACAACTCTGTCAATGACACACACTCCACACATCCGTACCGATCTTCATCATCTTGCGCAGCTTGGCCAGGTTGCCGGTGATGAGGTAGAGGAAGGTGAGCTTGTCAAAGTTCTTGGTCCTCTGGTAGCACATCTCCACCACCTGGTGGTGGCCCTGGAGCAGGGCGGCCTCGCCCAGTCGCTCCCAGCAGCTGCGCTCGTCCAGGGCCTTGGCGGCCTCCAGCGCCACCTGGTGGTCGAGGTGGTCACAGTCGTTATGCATTCGGGAAAATTCAGGGGGGAAAGTAAGGCCAACAGTATGACATTTTCCGGAGATACCATTGGCGGTGGTGGCAATTGATGGTAGCAATTGACACACTACATAGCGACCAAGTTATATTTATCCATTAAACTGTGAAATATGTTCAACGTTTTAAACATAAGACAAGTTGGGGTTGAACAAGCGTCCACCACTTATAGCGTCACTCCTGACAAAATGCATTGTGGGACTGAGGTGTCACGTGTTTGCACACTACAAATTCTTACCAAAAATAGTACGCCGTCCGGATACTTTTCAGCATCCTGTTTTCCTCTTGCATACTATATGTCGATATGATTTCGGACATTCTACATGCTATTCTCGACCACTATTTAGTATGCAAATAAATCGCAATACAGGAATAACACAAAAGAGCCAAGAGTGTAGAGGTCACCTCGATGTTGCCGCACTCCAGAGCCAGGCTGAAGCGGGTCTTCTCGTCCTTGACGAAGTGGAGCGCCACCTCGGGGTAGCCCTTCTTCTGCAGGTAGGCGATGATGGACTGGCCCACCAGCTTGGCGTTGCGCACCATGTGGAGCACCTGGCGGGGTCGGAAAGGGGTCAAGATGGATGGAACGGCTTCAACAAAAGGTTTGCCGGTAAGGTGATTCTGGGTGGGTGTCGTTTGTGAGAAACGGGAGTAAACCAACCCCGCCCCACACCCATACGCTCACACATAACATGCAATTACCGCAGATATTCGACACCGGAGCTAAAAAGGCCACTTCAATGGGTTTTACCTTACGCTTTTCTATCAAATGCTATGTGATGGATAATACTGCTGTGTAGCAACAGCTCACTCATGCTGTCTTGCTAGCTGTACAGCGCAGCAGAAAATAATGTTTTAGAAAAATATGATTAATTATATGTCCCTTTTTGCAAACCATCTTTTTAGAAGTGGAAGATTTAGGTAATATATATATATTTTAAACGTATGGTATAGAAGTGGTTGACACATTAACACATAAGACAACACATTGTCCATTTCCTGAAGATCCCATGAGAAGTGGTTTTAAAAAGATTGTAGTTAAGATTGTATTATGTTATCCATGCACCAACCTCTTCATACTTGCGGTTGACCAGCGCCAGCTTGAAGCGGTACTCAGTGGGGTCGATGGTGAGCACGCGGGGCCGGCACTCCCTGTCCAGGCAGTACACGCTGTTGCCACGGACACGTGTCACGTAGATGGGCAGGTCCAGGGTCCTGATGATGCCATGGTCGCTGTGGAGGGAGAGGGAGGGGGGGGGGGGGGGGGGGGGGGGGGGGGGGGGGGGGGGTGGGTGGAATTTAATGTCAGACCTCCATTCAGATGTCTTCATTTATCTCGGGTGGGGGGGGTTCTGTTGCCCATACAATTGCATAGTTGAAGCTAATCGAAAAAAAAAGTTATTATATTTAAGTATAAATACATTTTTAAAACACAAAATGTACGTTAAGGCGTAAAAATAAAATAAAGTGTGCAATTCTTTTCGGATTAAATTGCATATGTAAAACTAATGTGTGCATGATAACAAATACATTTGCATATTGAAACATACATCAGTGTGCATAGACATAAAATCGACGTATCTATGAAGAAGCGCATAAAAAATGCTGACAGATCGCATATATTAGCATGAAGTGCCAGACCAATCCTCTGGCCAAAGAGGCAACATATTTCCAACCAACGGATGTCATTATTACCATTTAACAACAGCAACAACAGATACGTGTGTGTGAGTGTGAGTGTGTGTACCCGGAGGTGAGGGCGTATTTGATGTGGTTGGAGGTGGTGTAGATGAACACTCCGCTCTCGTCCCAGGCGCCGCTCTTCACGCGGATGTTCTCGTGGATGTTGCACAGGCTCTCCAGCTTGCGGTTGCAGATCATGATGGCTGAACGGAGGACGGCGCAGAGGGAGAAGAAAGAGAGAGAGAAGGGTAAACAATCATCATTTGTTATTTCTTTTCAGTTAATAATTTATTTACTGTTTGTTTACTACGACTTGAGAGTTGTGACAAAGCACACAAAAATCGAATTGGTTATAAGCACGTCCATTCATCAACACCCACGTACGTACACAGTCAGCTAATTCGAGTTCAAATCGAAAAACGTTTCCCACAGTTTGCGGCGGGCAAATACAATTTTGTTTTTCTGACACAAAACCATAGACGAAGTCCTACTGCCTCAACGTCTTTTCGTACCGCTAAATGCGTTGGGACTCACCGTGCTTGGCCAGCAGGGCCACATGGCTGGTGTCGGCGCTCCACACCACGTACTTGACCTTGGCGATCTTGACGGTGGCCAGCGAGCGCTTCTGCTGCACGTCGAACAGCGTGACGCCGTCCGCGTCCCGCAGCAGCAGGGAGCCCGTGCCGGCATAGAAGATCTCCTCGCAGCTGGGCACCTGCACCTTCTTCACGATCTCGTTCTTCAGGTTCTTGATCAGCAGCTACGGGGGGAAGGGACACGCCACAGGAACCAACGTCCATATATGGTGGTCAATATTTCTTTACAATAATGATAATTTCGACATTAAAACGCTTTTAAAATGGAAGAGGAAAACTCTGATCCAAGAAATAAAATGCCTTAATGTTCTGCCATCCGCACCAACGGTATATGTGCTGTGCAGGGCGGTTTAGCCAATTAAATAACTTAAAAGTTCACACCATCAGAAAACAACCAAATGTACAAAGAATAATGTCATCATCCATGAGTGAAAGTGGGTCTCACCGCGGGAATAATATAACAATTTCCCGTTCTTTATGCACATACATGGGTAGTGAAACACCAAGACCAAAATGATTTGTCGTCAACCCATCCACCACTGAACATCACTATATAATGTAGAACATATCGTCTGTTAAAACCAGCCTTACCGAGTGCATGCGATCCAGGACCGCAAATCTGTTCCTGGCCACCCACACTGCTGTCAGCCCGGAGGACCTCTTGCCTTCCGGGGCTGGAGAGAGACAGAACTCAGAGTGATGGGCTGAACACAACATACATCACACTTGAGGGCAATATGTATGATTTAAGCAACAGGTTTAGTGGTTGGTTTTTGCTGCATTAATACCGTCTGGGTTCTGGGAGTCGCTCTCTTTGGGAATGGTGTACAGGTCGTAGGTGCTGTTCTCCAGGTTGGTCGCCCTCTGTAGGACAGAAGAGTTATGAACGGCTTGTGTGTGTGTGTGTGTGTGTGTGTGTGTGTGTGTGTGTGTGTGTGTGTGTGTGTGTGTGTGTGTGTGTGTGTGTGTGTGTGTGTGTGTGTGTGTGTGTGTGTGTGTGTGTGTGTGTGTGTGTGTGTGTGTGTGTGTGTGTGTGTGCTTACAGTGCAGAGCAGGACTGCGTTCTCGGCGGGGTTGTAGGACATGCTGAACACTGGGAACTTGGACCCACTGGAGGAGAGAACATTGGCCCTGATCAGACTTAAATTAATAGTTTAAACAACGCACTACACTTATTGTAGAGCAATCCCAGGCTCATTTACATTAAAACAAATGTGTATTATTAGATATATGGACCATTTGCATTATGTTTTGTATTGAATTCAATCAAAGGATAGGTTGGAATGTCTTAGCTTAATTCATAAAAAGGTGGTCATGTCGTCCAAAAAACAGGACAAGAATGTATACTTTGGCGAGTTAGGATCTGTACAACCCGTTTACAGGTCATTTCCAAGTGTTTTTTTTCCATTATGTACCGTTTGGAGTGATTTACACGAGGTGCCGGTCCGAGAAATATTTATAATAGAGATATATACGTATAAATATAACTCCACCAGCAATGCATTCTGCCCAGTCCCCCAACCCTAACCCCCACCCACCCATCCGAACACACACACACACACACACACACACAGACCTGCGGAGCTGCATGACCGCAGTGTCCTTGCTGCTGTTGAAGTCCAGCTGACGGAGGAAGCGGTCCTTGACGTAGTACAGCATGTTGCCGTACACGGCATAGGCAGGCCGCTCCCGCTCCAGCTTGAACACCAGCATGCCACTGTCGTGACCTGCGGGGGGACGGGGACCATGTAGCTCAGATATCCTCATGTCAAAACATGGACCATTAAAACCTCACTGAATCTTTTTAGATTCCTACAGGAAGAATTGGATTGGATTTGATCGGCTTATAATAACTTCATGACTTCCATCCTAACATAGCTTCCATCGATGCGCTTTCAAACGAATAAATCATCAAAACTATCGCGGTGCTCGTCTTCATCGTCTCCGACCGTCCCGCTTACCGGCGGCGAAGAGGTTGAGGTTGGGGTGCGCGCCCAGCACCCAGAAGCGGTCGTGGTCGCGGCGGAAGGTCTGGACGCCCGTCCTCTTGGACATGTCCCACACGCGGATGCTCTTGTCCTCCGAGTTGGACAGGATGAGCTCCTGGCGCGGGTGGAAGACGGCGCACGACACGTTGTTGTAGTGACCGCGGCACGTGTCCAGCTCCCAGGCCTTGGACTCTGCACATGACGACAATGATGACATTAGAATAGATGTCCCATGTAAACCCATTCATCTCGGTTTTATTTCATTTTCATTTGAATCGTTTAATGGTTTTCTTGCATGTGTAAACATGAGAATTACATTGGGATGGGAGAAACGAGAGGCACATCAATCGTTCGCCGCTTTTACACTGGGGTTTGATCAAGACACCGTTAAACGATGCTAGATAGACTCGTACGTACCTTCGTATGTACCCAGGAATTACATGGGAACATTTAACTTTGCTTTCATTCAACTTTAATTCAGAACCGAATCGCGTCCATTGTAATACCTCAACGACATCTAGACTAAAGTGTTATTTCTTACAACTGCATCTATCTACTTACTTAAAAAGCTATGCAGCCATATTACTACTAAATAATTGCAGTGCTTAGTGTGATACTAAATTGTGGAAACTGCTTAGAATAAGAGCACTAGAGGATAACCATGACCATGGAACAAACATGATCTGCTATTCAATCCACGTAATAATGTTAGTGAGGAGAATGACTAGGCAAAGGGTCTATACATCCCTGAGAAATTGAGCAGTCTGCAATACAAATGCTATTATGCAACAGATAATCTGATTTACACACACACTAATATGCATGTGATTGTATATCACATAACAAAAATAACAAATTTAAAAAAGATTGTCTTTACAAATACAATACCAGACTACAACAACACTACAACCTGTTTTGGCTTCATTTGGCTTTTAAATGCATTGCATGCCTTGGTTACATTCCCAGCTGGCCAAAACTCGGCCATCCCAAAGACAGAGACAGACTGAGAGTGAGAGACGTGTCAGAGACAAGAGACAACCAGACGCTCACCGTTCATCCTCCAGATCTTGACCTGCCTGTCGTCAGCCCCAGACACAATGAGGGGCATGGTGGGGTGGAAGGCTGCCCAGTTGACCCCACGGTCATGACCCTGCACACACGCACATGCACACACAAAAACAAATATAGGATTGTACCATTTACAGAAAGAAAGTTCAACAGTAACACAGAATTGTACATGTTAACAATCTTTACATGTTAAAAATCAAACATTCCTACTATTGGCTGAACAATAACACACTTTTTAACCGTCTCATACGGTTCCTCAATACTTCATCCTTAAAGTCCTTTTTTACGTTCTACCGAATCTGACAGACCAAATGTCAGGTCCTGCTACAACAAACCCAACACCCAGCGCTAATCTCGTCCCGTCGCCTTGGCCGAACTCCCAACTCACCTCCAGGACGTGCTTGACCACGGCGTCCGACGCCCCGAACAGGTCGACGCCCGAGATCCCGCGCACGTCGTTCTCCACGGCGCCGGGCGAGAGGTTCTTCTTCCGCAGACCTGGCGGGAGCAACGACCACCGCAACAACAACCAGAGAACGAATATGGCGTGCCAGGGCGGTTTGGGGGGTGGGGGGGGTTGACAACATAGGTGTTACACATGGCGGAATCACCACGGTGGTGGAGGTGGAGCAGGAGGGGGAGGTGGGGAAAAGAGAAATTTGGTTAGCAATCAAACACACAATGAGTGGAGGTAGTGTTTGCTTTCCACGTGAACGATGACGGTCGCTGGGACTAACTGGACACACACACACACACACACACACACACACACACATCATCGAAAACTGTCGATCTCCCCATCTGTCTCTCTGTGTTGTTCAGCTCAAGTGCGTTAACAACCACCCAGAGACTAGAGACTGGATTTGGTTATTGTATGAGTGACGGCTATCCCTCGTCTTTGAAGAGTGAAATAAAGAAAGAATACCTCCATTTGAAACCTCTACCTGCTCACTGTTACTAACAGATATTGACACATTTATTTATTCTGTGAAGAACGGTTCAAAGTAAAACCTAGAAAAATTATTTGACAATATAGTATTTTTCTTTCTTTTAAAGGTGAAAACTGCCCAATCCCCATTATGACGACAATGTAGACCGTGTTTGGATTAATAGATCAACCACACACAGGAAGGGGTTACAAGAACTACATTAGATGATGCATGTTTAACAATAAACCAATCAACGGAAGTCCAAAGGCTCAAAATGGGGACAGCACAGACAGATGGAGGGAAACATGTAAGGGTGTTTGTGTTGGCGATTCCTGCCCCATATGAACCACAGGGGTAGTGGTCAGTTAGTCACAACAGCGTTGAGATACCTCATGGGAAATAACATTTTCATAGAAAACAGCAGCACTAGGAACCTGTATGCAGGTGCGGATGTTTCCAGGGGAGCATGAGAAAAGGGGTGGACACAGGAAGGTAGGTTGTGAATCGGCCTGGATGGGATGGGAGTGGTTGGCAGCTGGGGGCTGTAAAGAGGTGCTCTGAATGGGCCGTTGTTGTGTTTTGGAATGGGATTAAATGGAACAAGGCTCCATGCTTTGTGTTAGGATGCTACAGACTTACTAATGCATGGCTGCTATTGCAATGTTTACATCATGCACCAGTGTTAATAAGCTCTCTTACTTTATATATTATGATATAATCTGTTGATGTTATAATTTGTTATTAGAAATATTGTTATATCCGTTTATTAATTGCATACTTAGCCATGCAATCATCATGCTAATGGTAGTACGAGAAGATAATGTATACGTCAATGCTACAAGTTTGCAAGATATTACGTATAAAACCAGCAAACAAACTGTCATTGTTACTTCCTTATCCCAGGTATATAGATGATGCAGATAGTGAGGTTATTAAATAGTTCATAACACATTAGCCATCTGTTGTATGCATGCAAAATAAAATGCTGTGGTGTTTTTTGTTATTTATGTGAATGAAACTAGGTACACAGGGACATGCAGTCAAGGTAGAGGATAGGAAACAGATTCACTAAATCCCGTGAAAGAGGGACAGCAGAACTTTGGAAGGCATGATGTGCATGTGAAGAAAAGTAGGGAGGAAGTGTAAGACCAGTTAATGGGTTAACGAGAATGAATTGGAAAAGCAAACCTTTGTTAACAGACAGATCTTAGTCAACAGATATTAAAAAGGCATGCAAAACGCACAATAAAACACCTCTCTCAAAAAACTGGTTTGGTTACATTTAAAAAAAAATATTTACCATTTCATATGTAAAATTGCTAGTCCCCAAAATCAAGGCTGACATTTCCGACCAACCATTGGAAAATGTCAGCCTCAATTTTAGAAACAATTGCTGCAAATTTAGGTAGATTTTTATGACCCTAAAAAGAGAGAGGTGTTATTTTGCCAACAGCCCACAGAGATGTATTCTCTTCACACAAAAGGAGGAGAGAAAGAGGATTAGGAACTGATATTCAGTTCTGACATCTTTCTCCCCATCCATAACCCCTGATGCCGTGCCCCGCCCGCCCTGCCCAGGCCCCTCCCCCTATCCTCTGCCCCGCCTCTAAACCCAGCCCCTCACCGGAGATATCCCACACGCGCACGGTCTGGTCCAGGCTGGCTGACACCACCAGGTCCTCCGATGGGTGGAACTGGGCACACATCACATAGTGGTTGTGTCCGGTGAGCACACTGGAAAAGAATGGTGATCCATATCAAAACAATATAACAAGCCATCGTCACTCTTCAATCCTATATGTGGATAAAAGGCATGCAAAGTCATCCTGTACAAGTCTGTGAATGCATTTTCATTCCTCCCCCTGTTGCTGTGCTCAGACTCAACACCTCTCTGACGGTATCTTCAAGAATTAATCGACATATCTCGATTAACAATATACTTCCAAGTACTTCCTTCATCCCCAATGAAATTGCTGAATGTGCTCAAAGGATTTTTTGTAGAAAAATAAAGATTGCGTCATGTATTGGATGCATTAGATTTCCATGGTGGTCCAAAGGCAGATTAAAACCAAGTCAGTGTTGTCCTGTTGCTTTGGGTGTGTAGAAAGCTTTGGGTGGACTTCAATATGGTTTTGAGTTGGCCATCAATTGAGTACAATAAATAAATAAAATTAAGCTGTGCCTCAGGAATCTTGGTAATAAGAAAAAGAAAAAAAAACGTGTAATAATTATGTGCAACTTGAAATTCGTTTCGCTCAATACGCCTGCATAACATTTTTGTTCTTACCAGACACAGGTCCTTGACTGCCAGTTCCAGATGCGAATGGTCTGGTCATCTGAAGCACTCAGAATCCAGGGATAATCCTGCACACATGAGAAGCGACACCACCGTTAACGAATCAAGTACGGCCAACATTGACATTTACACACGTCATGTACATATATGAGGTTGGTTTAGACAACTACTCACATGGTGGAAGAAGGTGGTTCTGATGTAGTCCAGGTGTCCGAGAAGAGTGAAGAGACAGCGCCTCAGCTTATAGTTCCACACCTGAGGAGAAAACATTGCTTTAAAAATACACTGAAGATGTACTCACATAGGTATCACTATCCAGGATATTTCCCTGCAGGGTCTTTCAAAACATGAAATGGGTTGATCAGATGCCATTTTACCAAAAATAAGTTAATAAAGTTATATCAAAAAAGCTTGTAATCAAGCTCACATATAATTCACAAATAAACACGATTATATGAAAATGCTAAATGATTGAGAACAATTTGTTATCCAAAGTAATATATAGTTTCGCGTATGCAATTATCTGTACATTCTCTATTATTGATGGGGTAATGCAACGTCACCACAATATTACCTTGATCTTGTAGTCATCTCCCCCGGATACAAAGAGAGGCTGCTGCTTGTGGAAGTCTATTCCTCTGACGGGGCCTATTTGTAAATAAATAAAACATGTCAGCAACTTTTGGAAAGACATATCTCCAATAACTTAACAATAGACTAAACATTTTCTCAACTCCAATCTATATTGCCATTTTCTTACCATCGTGTTCATCAAACTTGTCGATCAGTGTGCACATACGATAGTCCCACAGCTGTATGACGCCGTTGTGCAGACTGGCAAGGATCCATGGCCTCTTGGGATGGAAGCTCAGCCCTACAACCAAAGGTTTTTTGAGAAGCACAAAACGATGAAAAGTGATAAAAAGTTACACGTACACACAAATCGAGAGACAAATATAGGACAGCCTTATCTGAAGACCACTTCACTGATTGATGAATAACGAAGCTAGCTATAACCGTTAGCTACTTGCCTTGCAACGTAACACCTCTCTAACACTGCAATTCATTTGATTAATTACGCCGCACAGCATTTACATGCAACTGTCAGAAAGACACCAAAATGTTGGCTAGATTTGAGCTCATAACGTTACGTTCCGTTTCAGTCTGCTAGCTATTGATGTAATGCTAATCATAACCACCACCAACGTACCTTTAACACGGGCAGACTTTGTTTCAAATTTGGTCAACATCGTGACTTCTTAATGGCGCGGTCGTATTAATAATGTATTTACTATTAGCCAGATAAACTTGTTACGCCTCATAAGCAGGTGAATTCTAATAGTCCAAGGGCTCAGATCGCCTTTTGCCCATTTGCTGTTTCCTGACACGTAGCCTCTTGTGTCTTCCTGGATGGAACAATAAAGTTATGTAGTCAATCCTGACGCAGAAAGCTCCACGGCGGCCTAAAGATAGAAATGTAACACATAGAACCGAACTGCTTGTTCCCCGAGTCATTGAACAATCTTACGGTCTCTTCTGACCCACACATCTCTATCCAGTTTTGCTACGCTCAGAACGTAACACTGTGCCTAAGTATATAGGCAAAAACCGGTGAAAAATCCAAATAAATATATAAAATAACTAATCGTATTGGTACGGTGTGTATATTAACTATGGGTCTTCTGTCCACTTTAATAGAGAACGTCGTGTATTCAAAATAAATTAAAAAACGAAATTGATATTCAGAAGAATGACATGGAAGCCGTAGCAGTGCATCATTAGTTTATTCCATATTGATATTTACAGGTACAACAAAAAAATGACACTGTGATACGTTTTTCTTTGTGTGTTTTTTTTCTCCAAATAATGCCATGGGCAAGTTTGCGTTAGCCCTGAGAATGCAACCCCCCAGTGTCAACATCATCAGTAAACACATGCAACATCAACAGATCTCAACCATACATTGGTTGCCATTCTTTTTCACTGCACAGCTGACATGAATCTATGACAATTCACCCCTATGGCGCACAACTATTAATCCTGTATCCATTACCCATCTGAAACGTTCCCATGTTATCTGTCATTTTTAACCAATGTCTGATTAGTACAGTTTTAATCATGGATGAATGGTTATAGTATACAGTAGCTGCAGAGTAGTTAGTAGTGAAAATCTAAGGCTACAAAAATACATTTCATACAGGTAGAATGCATACCCCTTTGCAGGACATGCACCAGACCACCATTACACCTGTCCACAAAACCTAGCCAAACAAGAGGGAGCACACGTCACATGTATTCTTTTACTACCGAAACCACAGCAAAGGTTTTCAAGAATCAAACTTCACTTAAACTCTGTTTGTACTGAAGCCAAAAGGAATGGGCCATCAAAAAATATTGGGGAACTAATCGTTATAGTAACTAGGTTCTTCAACATTATAATGCATATTTCCACCTTATTTGAATGCGTTTATTAATTCATTATATTCACACCACCATTTTTATTTATTTTTACAGATCTATGTACACAAATCATTAAGTGAATAATCATAGGTGCCGTACATGTTGTGGTTCTCCCATGTACAGCAACAGAAGTGGGTTTATTGTGTAATGAAATGACAATAAATACAATGTTCAAACTGTACGTAAACCCAATGTCTGACTGCCATTTCACATATTAACGAAATTCGATATAATTTAAAAAGTGCTTGGCTTACACGTTAGAATCAAAACATCGATCTTAAAATGATCCAAAGTCATTAGATTCAGAATTATAGTACAAAAAAGGCACTGTTTACACCAGTAGAGGTTTGACTTACCATGAGGCTAAACAGTATTGGGAGGTGTCCGCAAGATGAAGAGTAAGATCATTAGTTGCATGGGAATGCTTCTAGAATTTTAACCGTGAAATAAACCTGCAATAACCACCCATTAAAATGCTGCGTTAAGAATGTAAAAACAACAACCGCGCCGTTTGCCACACATTCAGTGTGTATATGTGAATGTGTGTGTTCTGTCATGCGCAGACTCTCTAGTTGGAGACAGGAGAGGAGTCAACAAGTCCCATCTTGATAGATTTCGGACACCCTTTCTTATCTCTCAGAATAATCGACCGACCCTGGAAACACACACCCCCCTAGCCCGCCGGGGCCGCAGTGCTTTTGATCAACGCTGTCATGGCCGCCGCGTCCCACCGCCTCACATGATGGAGCAATTCTCTGCCGCACCCGCCCCAGGCACCCCTGGGAGGTTCAGTGACTCCATGTCAAAGTTCAAGCCCGCCGGCTTAAGGAAGGGGTTAGATATGAGAGAGACATCGATGTTAGAGGTCATGTACAAAGCTCAGGAACACAATGTCTTATTAGACAGTAAGTAGCATGGTCCTAAGATGAAGCAGGGTTATAGGACATGAATTTAAATGGACTTACTGCATCTCCTGCCAATTCTTTAGGAGGTTGACCCAAGTCTTGTAGCTGCAAATCAATAGTGGAACAAGACAAATCATTGAACACTTATAACTACAATGAATGATGACTCGTTATAAGCACTGATTCGTTATAAGCATTGATTCGTTATAAGGGATGCACCAATAAAAGCATGATGACACCATTTGGAAATCGCAAACGACAGCAGTTTTTCTCCCTCACCCGTTGCATCAGGTCCAAGATGCTCTCAAACTTGCCTGTCAGTATCCGTTCCCTCCGCCCCCTCCTTCTCAAACTCGCTGCAGATGTCCCCCATGATCTGGGCCTGCTGCTCGTACCGCCGGTAGTCCTCTGGGCTCAGGCTGGGTTTATTGGATTCCAGCCACTCAGGGTACTGCACCACCAGTGATTGACCACCAACGATCAGTTGTTGTAAAAGTATTAAGCTATTTTTATATTGTAGGCCTAATAAACCCTATTGTAAATGCAAGTTACATTAAAAGTGTTGATATTTGACAGCTTTAGTCTAAATTCTGCCCCATCTCTTCAACTGATAAACGAAAAGGTAGTAAAAAAGCGCATGCATACCTTGCCGGTGATTTCCTTCAGAGATGGATAGAGCACTTCCTTGGAAAGCAGATTCTGCATGATGGACTGCATGATGGGTAGAATGTTCCCATCTTCTGCACCGCCACCACCACCTCCCTCACCACTCTCATCCAATCCCAGGCCTTCTAGAGTTTTCACCAGATCTTCACCAGCCAATCCGCTACTCTGTGAGTTACAGGTAGATTAACCAATACAGTAATTTGCTAATATGGTGCTTCATCAAACATAGTTTAGTTCGTTTGAGCCAGGCTTTGTAGTGAATGGGTTACTCACCTGCAGATTGTTAGCATTTTTGGCCATGCCGCTAAGGGTTTCCTTAAGGCAAGAGGTGAATTCTTGTTGAGAGGCGACATCCGTTCCTGCAGGGTCAAGTACACAGACTTTAGAAGGAAGACACACAAGAAATGCTAATGCCACCTTAGCTGGTAGAACATTGGAGGATATATTTATATATTCTCCTTACCAACTTTCCCCGCTGCCTCGGATAGCTTGTGGAAGTGCTGGAGCAGCTCTGGCTCTTCCTGGGCCAGTTCACTCATGGCCTTCTCCCACTCATCCTTGGCCTGGGTGGCCATGTCGCCCTCAAAGAGACTCTCAAAGAACTTGCTATCCTCCAGCAGCGGGGGCTACACACACACACCACCAATATTATTATAGGTTAGCAAATTGTTCTAGCTTAGAAGCAAATGGCAACGCTACAGAGTGGAAAGAGACTTAGTACGCCTTAATAAAATTAAAATAAAACATGATTACAATTGCCCTGCCGAAACTTGCTACCTGCTAAAAGGAACCCCAAAAAAAGAATAGAATACAAGTCAACACCAATCAAATGACAATGACAAACCCACCTTCTCTGCACCACTGCCAGGTGAGGAGGACGCGTCTGCCGCCGGTGGAGCCGATGTCTTGTCAAAGTCATCTAGAGCGCCTACAAATAAAAGTCACAATATTCATGAAGTTGTCCCACATACAATAACAGTTCAATAGGAAGCTAAAACGAACTACTATTATGCAAGGCAGCCAAGACAAACCTATCAATGGCTTTTAACAAATGATATACCTATCAAAATGATGTCATGTGAAAGGTCACATACAAATACATTAACTGTAATCATTTGCAAATGGATCAATGCTGGATTATAAAGTTGCCACGATAAATCGAGTGAATTTGGCCCCCAAAAAAGCGACCTGTTTCGCCCCCTGGCTATTTAGCTGGGCGAGTAGAGAGTAGAGAGAAATTAAGATGTATTTTGTCACAACCAAGGTCGTATCACAGACAAATAAAATGTAAGCGCTAGATTAAAATGTCAACGCTTACTATCCAATAACTCGTCCAATTCTGCATCTTGCCCAGCAGACGACTCGGTTGATCCTGACGCCATGTTCTCTTGCTTTCCCAGATTTCTCGGTCGCTGTCAAATGACGTAGAAGACTGTTGTAGTCGCGTACAAAACGTCACATTGTATAATGCAATACAATAGAATACAATACAATTGAAGATACATTACAATACAATATAACACAATTTAATACAATACAATAGCATAGCACGAAATACAATTTAGTATAGTTGCCTTCTTCATTACATTTTAAGATCCACATTTATTTTGAAAGAAATTTAGGTCTACCTCCAAGGAAACAGTTTGTTCTTTTACCCTATAATTGTTGAAACTTTGTTACTAAAGTTTCATAAACAAATGTCACTTTACATGCACTCTTCATCAAAATCCGAAGCATCCAGGAGCTATTAAGAACAGGGCTTCCATTATTCTGGGGAGAGTGCGAAAACACACTCATGTATAACAACCTGTGTTATTTTTGACGCACAATAGGCCATAAATCACTCCTGCTTCCCTGCATTCATCAATGCAGGGAACACATCCCAATGTCTGGTCCGACAACATTTGGCTGTTCCAGATTTCCATTATCATACATGAATCTTTAATCAATAAAATCATAATTTTGTTGATCATTGTTATTTTATTTTGATAGTTGTTGTTGTTATTTATTTGCTTAGCCTACTTAGGCCAGGGTTGCAAACTCTGACGCGTCTGGCGTGTGACACACGCTTTCACCTTCAGCCTCACTCTGCGCAAACTACTTCTCACGCCAAAACACTACAGCAACAGAGATGAACAGGCGAACGTAATATGGTGAAATCTTACTGGTTAAACAAAGCGAACGACTTTGACACTAGATAGTGTATGTCTAATATTGTGAAATGGTGAGTATTTCCCTGGGTGGAAGTAGTCAGGGCGTGGGCGTAGCAGGCTTTATCCTTAAATGTTTGACCTTAACTCCCGCTCCCGTCACATATGCAAGCTGCATCCTTTCTTTTCTTTTTTAAACCCCTGATGGTGAAATTTAGTCACATTATGTGCACGTCGTGCTGAAGCCCATAGCATTAAATTCTCACTCCCTCCATGTACCCAAAGTTGGCAACCCTGACTTACGCCTACTTATTGTTAATTAATTTCGAAGCCTACTTAGGCCCTTATTATTTTCTGTAGGTGGGCTATAGGCTATACCCACATCTTTCAGATGACTCTCGTTTGCAATTTCTGAAGTGTGCAGGAAACGAGTGTTTTCTGTTACACGTCACCATATCAACATTAGGGCAGTAAATACAAGTGGTTACTAGGAATAACTTCCGCGGTTACTAAGCAACAAATACAAATAATGAGTAGACCGAGTCTATGTGTTTCTTGCACTGCGCTCTTATATTCCTCCTTGGAATGAAGACCACTTTGAGCATGCTCAGTTTCATTAAAATCAATACAAAAATACAAAAAGTTTCTGGTATTTTTTTATATCTATTATCTATTTATATTATATTCATATGTATATTTATATATATATTTTTTATATATTATTTATATGCTCAGTTTCCTCGGAGGAGCATATCCCCCACTATAACGGTGCGGTCATTCGATACCAAATTTGGTAATATGGGCGGGAGTTGGGCTGGGCGGAGGAGGACTTTTCCGAAGAGCGTAGTAAGACCAGAATATATTCTAACAATTTACCATTCCATTCGAGACCTGCAGAGAACAAGAGAAGGTAAACCATTTTTGACCGGACTTACAAAAAAGTTTGTTCATTACTTCGTCTGTGCATGGTAGGTTTGGCAACTAGTTACAACTTATTTGTTTCGGCTACCTGCGAGTGTTGAATAGACGAGCGGATAATATGGCACAGCAGAAAACACAAGATGATTGCTAACAGATGTGCTTTTTAGGCTGTTCTAGGTTCACGCCGACAAAAGTTATGCTATATTTGGATAGCCTATAACAGGCTATAGCCTATAACAGGCTCTCTATGAGTAAACGCAAGAAGGAGAAAACGCGTGAATATTATATATATTTTTTTACATAACTTAAAGTTGTTAAAAAAATACTCGATGATTTTATTTAACGAGTGCGTACGTTGTACGAGTTTGTTTTTGTTTACTGATGACACTATGCGGTGGTGGAGTTGGAGCAGGGCGCGGCATGGGGCACACCCACCTGACCGCTGTGAATGAATGAACCGCTGGAGTAACGGTGCACGGGTCAAGTCAGGGCCTATGATGATATAGGATTGCGAATGAGTTTGTGCGTTTACCTTCGATAAAAAAATATATAGCAGTGATATAAAGCATTATAAAGTAAAGCTGTTGGCTTGATCCCCCCCCCCCCCCCCCCCCCCCCCCCCCCCCCCCGCCTTATCTGCCAATGTTGTAGGCCTACAGGATCACGAGAACGGCTTGGGTTCATACGAGCTGATATTGCATCTGTGTGTGTGTGTGTGTGTGTGTGTGTGTATGTGCGTGTGTGTGTGTCTCTCTCTCTCTCTCTCTCTTTCTGTCTCTCTCTCTCTGTCTCCCTCCCTCTCTCCCCACCAATGTGGGATTCTCGGATGGTTAGCCAACAGAGCCTGTCTTGTGTCTCGGCCCACGGTGGATGTCTGAGTAGATTACGGGTGAAATCGAGTTAGTGAAGTTGTGCCATGACAACCGAACCATCCAACCCAAATTACCTGCCTGTCCATTATGAAGAACAACGCTCTCGCCTGACGGCCCTATAACTCTATAGGCCACTTGTGCCTATACAGGCCCTGTTATGACTCTATGACGCTAAAGGTCACGGTTTTCTAATAAGCTTGCGTTCGTTTTTTTTCAAGCAGAAGCGTTGTCCTTATTTCTCCTCCACAGACGGCTCTCTCCTCAGATCCCCCCTGCATTTCCCCCACGTCCTACTCTAAAAGGCAATTTTTTCTGTTTCTCCTTTTTTCCGTGTGCCGTTTTCTTCCCTCCATTTTCCTTAATGTGCTTCCATAAGCACTGTGTAATGGCGGGGGAGGGAGGATTGATTTTTCCATTACGGCCCCTCTGCATGCGTTTATTTTGAGTGGGTTACACGAAGCATAATTGTACCCTTCCTTTAGAGCGGCAGAGGGTGAAGGAGAGAGAGAGAGAGTTTATACTGAGCTGAGGGGAAAGGGGGGAGGAGGAATCGGAGGACGTAAGAAACTCAGACACATTTTGAGAGAGCTGGTGCGACTGAGGCGTGGAGAATTGTCGCAAAGAAGTGGAAGGAATGAAGAAAGACAGAAAGAAAGAAAGAGAGAGAGAGAACGAAAGAGAGAAAGAGAGAGAACGAAAGAGAGAAAGAGAGAATGAAAGAGAAAGAGACAACGAAAGAGAGAAAGGAAGAAAGACATACATTGGCAAACATGACAAAGTTACCAGTTGTTCATCAGCAGCCCGGACTGCAGCACATCTGGAATACATCAGCAAGTTGGAAAATGTTACAACCCAGAAAAAGGGAGGAAAGGGCACAAAAAAAGAAAAAAATGGCATATATAAATGGGGGAGTGAGAGAGAGGGACGGAGAGAGAGAGACAGAGAGCGAGAGGGGGAGAGGGAGGGTGGGAGGGGACGTAGTGTACATGAGCCCCTGGTGACTCAGACCTCTGCTATTCTGCTCCATCACTGTGTTAAACTGTGTGTCCTTCTGTGGCTCGGGCGCGTACAGGGCTTCCCCGAGCAAACGCGCCTGTACGGCCCCCCTTAAACCCTCCCTCCCTTTTCATAACCTTCCCGCCCTCCTTGACTCCAAGCCGACACTCCCCCTCTTTCCATACAGTCTACGGTGACTCTTCAACGTAGTGTCTTCGTCGTACTCCCTTATATTCACCCACACACACGCTAATAGAACGAAGCTTGAAGAAATGTATTTCTTACATGTGTTTTGTTTTTCTCAACTTCAACCTCAACCCCTTCCTTTCGCACCCCTAATGCGTACGTTTTATCAGGACCCCGCCCTCACCCCGCTTCCCCCCTCCCTGTTGCAACCCTTTCCCCCTGGTGACTTATAATGACTAATATATACACAAGCGCGTTCTTGTTGCGCAGAACTGTTGCACTGAGTAAACACGCGTGGACAATCTCTCCCCCTCCCCCCCTACACACACACTTTTTGAGAAGGGAAATTGGGTGTGGTGAAGAGAGAGAAAAAAAACAAGTGTGTGTGTGTGTGTGTGTGTGTGTGTGTGTGTGTGTGTGTGTGTGTGTGTGCTTCTCTGCATGTGTGCGGGGGCCTAGGTGCACAAGTGTTTCCTGAAAGATATTTCACCCACCCCTAAACCCAAATCTCTAACCTTAAAATCTCCTCTCGGCCTCCATATCTTCCTACTTTCCTTCTGATTCTGATAGGCATATAGTGTCCACTAGGGATCTTTTGTTCTATCCATCTCAAAAAGCACGGATAGTATTATATTATATAGAGAGGTCTCACTTCAGGGTCACCGTACACGATGTCGACAGTCTCAAAGCGGATGTATTTGTGGAGTGACGCATTCTAGTCTATTAAGCTGTCGCAAGAATATCGAGTTAGCTCTTAAGTGTCTCGCAACCCTAAGCCTATTACATAGTTCTCCATTTCGTATGTATTGCTTTAAACTAGGTGGAAATGTTTTATTTTATTTTATTCGAAATAAATCATCTTAAAAAAAGCCTATAGAGACATTCAGACTCCGTATTGACGACCGTACGACACCAAATAAAGTTATGTCACGGCCCTCCTGTGGTAGCGTTTGGTAGTGTCACAAAAATGCACATGACCAAGGCACTGACACGGTCAACAATTAACCAAATAACTAACTTTATTATTGACTCCATTTTCTCTTCACAGCTCTCTGTATTTGCATGATCATCCATTAAAGAGGCTTCATCCAGAAAAGGGCGACCCAGACAACAACCAACCACACACTCCCTCCCAGTTCATCTTGACATTCTCAGTCAGACTCTGGTCTTCTTAACACACACACACCCACACACACACACGTGCACCATGCCTGTCGTGCTCCACACCAGCCCTCTCTTCTGGACCAGGCTCTGCGCCATGATCTTCTCCTGCGTGGCCTTCTCGGTGGCCGTGCACGGCGGCCAGCTGCACCACGGCACCGGCGACTGGTGCATCTTCTGCTGGGCCTTCAGCTTCGCCGGCACCCTCCTGGTCCTCCTGGTGGAGCTGTTCGGCCTGCAGACGCGCGCGCCCATCTCCTGGAAGAACTTCCCCATCACGTTCGCCTGCTACGCCGCGCTCCTCTGCCTCTCGGCCTCCATCATCTTCCCCCTGTACTTCCTCAAGGGCAACTCCAGCTACGGCGAGACGCGCAACCTCCGCATCGTCTCCACCGTCTTCTCCTGCCTGGCCACCATCTGCTACGTGTCGGAGGTGAGCATCAGCAAGGCGCGGCCGGGCGAGGTGGCCGGCTACATGGCCACCGCCCCGGGGCTGCTCAAGGTGTGCGAGACCTTCGTGGCGTGCATCATCTTCGTGTTCGTCAGCGACCCGGTGCTGTACGACCGCCACGACGCGCTCAAGTACTGCATGTCCGTCTACTGCATCTGCTTCATCCTGTCGGCGGCCGTCATCGTGCTGTGCGTGGGCGAGTGCACGGGCTGCCTGCCCTTCCCCTTCGCCCGCTTCCTGTCGGCGTACGCGCTGCTGGCCGTGGTGCTCTACCTGTCCGCCACCATCATCTGGCCCATCTTCAACTTTGACCCCAAGAACGGCGGCACCAAGAACCGGCCCAGCAACTGCGGCAACGCCGTGGGCCTGTGCATCTGGGACAAGCTAATGGCCGTGGCAGTGCTCACCGGCATCAACTTTGTCCTCTACCTGGCAGACCTGATCACCTCGGCCCGCCTGGTGTTTGTCAGTGCCTGAGTGAAGGAAGTGGGGTGGGGGTGGGAAGGGAGGAAGGGTGTGATAGGAGAGGTGTGGGAGAGTAATCGAAGGGTCACTGGCAGTGTTTAAATGTTCATAAGGCTGTAGGTGAATATTGGCTGTGTGTAAACACAACCAGGGCTTAAACAGTCGGGAGGATAAAAAGACGACAGCAAAATCATTGTTTGGGTTGTTGTTGTCATGGCAGTGGGTTACTGTATGTTGCTTTTCAGTTTCAATTCCAGACCGAATGAGACTAACCAAGCTGTTACACTAATTTATGCCAAGGAAAAAAACAAGTACTAATCAATAGATGTATGAATACAATATGATATACAATATAGTTACATATTACAGAATTTAATAATCGTAACAAAAGATCACGTTATATTGTTACAGACCAAAGCTAATGCAATGCAATATAAGTAGAACGTCCAAGGAATATATTTTGGTTTGTTGCCATTCATTCTTTCTAAAACTCAAGTAAACCTTTATACAAAATACATTTCCCAAATTAACTCACAATGTCTCATTAGACCAGTTCCATGTTTTCTTGGATTGTATTGTGCAGAATAATTTCAAATAATGTTTACAGATAAAGATCTGTTATCCCATTTTATTTTAACTTGAAAAAAGGTTTACATAATGTTAAGAGAAAAAGTTGACACGCTTTTTTGCTGTTATTATACTGTATGCATATCTCTAGACTTTAATCAATGATAAGAATATATATACAACATTGTGGATTTATACAAGACTGTCGTGTTTCAGTTCACTTAATATTTTATGTGCACTTAGAATTCAATATGTGTGTATGAGATCTTTCATGAAAGCATAAAATGCTAAAGCATCAGTGAGTATTTAACTCACTTTGACAAACCAAATACATTCTCAATTGGGCTTAATAATTTGGTACCTGCTGTAAAATAATTCTTAGAAAAAAAGATTTAAAATAATGTGCCTCTTTCTTTCTGTCATACTCCATGTTTTATATTCCCTCATTTGCGCACGAATGTTACAGCAAAATGTAATCAGGTGTTTTAATAAAAACCACATGGTTATGAATGTTTTTGCAGTCATTCTTTGGGTGACCATGGCAAAAAAAACAACAGCAAAGCTGAATAATAAGGACTGTCCTTTTGATGAAAAGTTCAGTGAAAAACTGATAAAGCATGTACAGACAAATAACAAACATATATTGCTTCCACAGCAATCAAGGCATCTACAAAATACATGTTCTCGTGGTAATATTTTACTGTTATCTCATTCAAGTATATCATGGGCTTCTTGCCTCATGTCTCTGCCAGATATTGATCTTGCTAGCATATGACACGTAAACCAATTTTATTATTTAGTCTATTCTTAATTGTATCTTGTTTTTATATTATATCATATTATGTCACAGCTGAGTTACTTTCAAGTGAAAACAGCTGCTACTACAGGTGGTTTGTGTGGGTTGTGCTGTGGGATATTGATCTATCCTACACTGTCCTACAAAGTCACAAGGTGTGGTGGTAGTTCCTCTTTTTGGACTCTTCCATTGCATTTCATATCAACTGCAAATCCTCCCTTTCCCCCCCCCCCCCCCCCCCCCCCCTCCCCTCTAACAATCAATCTGAGAAGACCTCTTGCAACACATTC
Source organism: Lota lota (assembly GCA_026745465.1). NCBI lineage: Eukaryota > Metazoa > Chordata > Actinopteri > Gadiformes > Lotidae > Lota > Lota lota. The sequence continues at coordinate 246,693 of JACYXH010000475.1, read as the reverse complement.
AGGGAATGTGCTGCCAAACCATTTCTATGGCGTATAATAGTTAAAGCGCAATAGAACAGCATAAAAGACTCCCACGCCACACACAACAGCCAAGAAGGGATCCAACTATTCTATCTGTTCTACGTTGTCAATTTTAAACACCTGATGACATTTTCTTTCATGGTACATGATATGCTACTCTTTACATGTCTAAATTTCTCTACCATTTTTTTTTCGCCTAATTCCATTGCAGATTCCAACCTCAACTGACCTGAGCCTACAAATCCTTACGGACCATACAGATCCATGTCTGTATGGTCTGTTCGGATCCCAGGAGGACAGTTAAGAAAACAGGGGTGAAAGGCCATACCAGGGACCATTTGTGAGGGGCCTCTCTGGAGTATTTAGACTATACTGGGTGGCATCATGTGTAATTCAAGCCACATCCAGTCAGTGGTCTTAAGCAAGCTCCACATAGTGGCAGGGGATCTTTGAGTCGCAGCTGCATACGAAACCCATAGGCATGCATCAGAAACAGAGACAGGAATGACTGGCCAGATATTACCAACCCATTGGACCATAAATGTTTAACGGTGAATCGGATGTGGAAAGGTTTATGCATAGTGCCATTATATATGGAATAAATCATTGTATTAATTCAAATTGATCCAAATTATAACCTGGTCGAGAATGCATGATAGAAAACTACAGCAGTTTTGCAAACAGTAATACAGGATCCATAGACAACCACAGATGGTGGAGGACCGAAAAGCCAGTGATGCCTGTGAGGGTAAACAGGTGGCTCTCTCATTAAGCTGTTGCCTTGGCAACGTTGACCTGAGAACCATTTTAAAGGACAACAACAGGGCTTCAAACATAGTCAATTGTTCTACTGTGAAGATACTCTTTACACTTTATAGTGTCTGTAAGAGGCAGTTCCAATGAAAATATTAAGAAAAATCAGGCTTTCAACTGGAGGATCCAGATATCAGAAAAGTGATGACCTGGATAGAAAAGGGGGTCACAGAGGCCATACCGGGCACCCGTGCCAAGACAGAGGGTCCTTACGCGATTTGCTCCAGAAGGTGTCTACGGACATTTGAAGTGTTCCTGTCCTTTACAAAACTACTTTTTATGCTCTTCACAACCAGATGGCTCAGACAGTGCCAGCTCAGTGCCTGTCCGAGGACAATATACTGCTGCATGGCATCCCTGATTTAATGCACAGAGACCGGGGTCGGACCAGGGTTTGAAGCAGAGGTGATCCAGGGTCTCCGATGCTATTTGGGGAATTGGAAAAAGAATGCCGTCACATCCGGACTTTGAATTGCTGCCAAAATGTTTCTCTCTCATGGAGGTTAGTGGGACAGTTATTTAAAGTCACTTGCTTTTGTTTGCAACATCTCCATACAGGCCAGCACACAGTTTTCGTCTCCAGGACGTTGTGTTGTATTGAATGTTGTGCAAGCCAGGTATTGGACTTTTGTGATCTGGTTTCATGCAACACTGTTGTATTGTCAGGGTGTAGAGACGTTTATCTTGTACTTGTAACGGTTGTTTGACCTATGGCAAATATTTCAGATATGGCTGGGGTACTACATTTTCCTGGTTATGGGACATGAGATTATGGATTATTGTTGAGTCGGCATGGTCGATACAGGACTTTTACAGAGGCATTTCAAGACTTAAAATGGAAAATTTGTAAATATATTTTATATCAGTGGTTCGTAAAGTCGGTGGTCCAGAAAATAATTGATTCCTTGGAGCATATAACAGTCAACCCAGTATCAAACTTTTTCAAAGAATAGTTGGCATTTTTCACCCATCTGCTTCTTCATGTGGCGGAAGTGGCTGGCCTTGTCGTTCCTGTTCTCTCTAAGTGAGGGACGTTGAAGACTGAGCGAGGGAGAGTAAGATAGGGTCGGTGAGAGAAAATGTATTCCTGGACTTCCCACTCTCACCCATACAAGAACAATGACTATCCTGTTAGTTGATTGGTCATACCGAGATCTTGATGTAATCACAAGCTAAAGAGGCCATAAAACTCTCCCGAACAAGACGCTTGGAGGGGGAAAGTTTCCTTTACTACACGTTGAGGTTGACTTAAACTTTTAAGGCACCAGAGAGTTTTGAGTGGCCTTTCACTGAGTCAATGTTAGATGATGATTAAATATGATATACATATTATTATTATTTTATGCGGTAGATCTGTAGTATAACACCCACACCCACACACATATACACACGCACATACTGTACATACACACTTACACACACACGGCTTTAAAAGTAATGTTAAGAAACGAGATGGTCAAAAGTCAACCTTTACATGCCACAGCTAATCCTTCTATAGATAGGAGGGGAGGGTCCTGGTGGGAATATAGTTTTCCAGTAACCATGGCCAGGTTTGGTGTAATGGCCACTCAAGAGAGAGTTGTCACTGACTCTCTCTTGATGGTCCAGTGGAGGGTATTAGTGTAAACGCTTCAGCTGGCGCTGGCAGTGCTTTGCTGGGACTGTGATCCCACCCACAGCCAAGCTGCATATGTCAGTCAAATCCCCTGCGAGTTCTCCAATGCACTGCTGTAGATGACACTGCCCTCTGTTGATGAAACTAAGTTACTGTGAACAAGTGTTGACAACGTTATTAATCATTGAAATTCAGTGGATTTCAGAGCAGGGGTCTAAAATTGCTATTATCAATCTTATATAAATTGATTGCAACATTGCAAATCACTGTTACAATCTTTGTTAAAATGGCGCGTGAATCGTAAAGAGCAACTAACTTGCAACGCACATGAAACTAGCTCGTGTCTCAGTTGCAAACCTCCCAACGTTTCCTGCAACAACCAATCCAAAAAACTATACAAAGTAAATGAAGGTTTTATACAGAGAAACGTAGATGCTTTTGCTGATGACACTGTTTAAAAAGTATTAACAAATGTAGCTTCCTTTAAGGTTAGAAGAATTGTTTTGTAAAATGGCCAATCATATTTCTTGTTTTTAAGAAATGTATAATTGTACACTACACTGATCACTAAAGGTACTTTGTGGCATACTGAGACAGACTTTCTGTGTTAATAATTTTTACTAACACCATTTTTAATAAGCCCCCTCCTCCCCCTAAACTCGATACATCCTGTGTTGTTCACCCTTCCAAGACAGAATATGCACAACTCACACAAGGTGTGTGTGCATGTGTGCGTGCGCACATGCGTGTGTGTGCGTGTGTGTGCGTGTGTGTGTGTGTGTGTGTGCGTGTGCGTGTGTGTGTGGACATGGACAGTCAACTCCCCCCAAGGGTGCCGTTTTTGTCCCTAAAGTACCAGAGGGTGAGTCAACAGGCTGTAGACCATGATGGGCAGGTACTGTGAAACAGCAAGTACTTCTGCTGTCCCTCACTTGTTTCACAAGGCTATGCCAAGGGTGTATTCCGAAACGGGTAGAGCTGGAGAAGATTAGGAAAAAACTAAATACTCCAAACCACACGCTTAAGAGGAGTTGTGTGTCACACTCACTTGCAGTTGCGGTTTTGTGGCTTCCATGGGTCATATTGTTAGCGTGTGGTCGGACAACAGCGTCATGATCGGGATTTCTGTTAAAGTCGGCAGTAAAAACAAAAGATGGGGTAGCCTGTGCAAACCTCTACGCTTCTCTCTGCATTGCCGTCATACACATTTCCTCTCCAGTGATTTTATTTGCAATTTAAACAATAAAAAAAAAGTGGTCCTTCAGTGGCTGCTTTGCAGTTTGCCCCACATCTCCGTTACACTCAATACACGGATGTAACAAAAATAAAATACATGCTTTGTTTTCTTCTTACAACAACACTCACTCAGTGCCATCCTTTCACCTTCCCAGAACTTTCCATGTGTGTGGAAGCCTTTCCTGAAAACAAACTGAACACAAAGCCCACACAGTGAGCATGCCAAAGGGAAGAGGTGTGTGTGTGTGTGTGTGTGTGGGGGGGGGGGGGGGGGGGGGGGGGGGGGGGGGGGGAGGCGGAGGTGGAAGAGTTGATGTCATCAGGAATAACAGCTTTGGAATTACGGCTTTTGTATTCCAAATGCTCAACTCTTATGCAAACCAACTCTGAATTCTGTTTTTTACCAGCATTCATTCCAACCTGTCGCTGTGCGTCCCATACCAATTCCCTCCCGACATTCCCATGTATGGCCGTGTCTGACCATATAGGCCCATAAAACTGTCCACAAAACATACGGTGGTGCCATTCTCGGGGAGTTTCTGTTACATCTGTGATTTCTTTATTGACTTTTCACATTGACTTTCATCCCTGTTTAATAGCTGTTAAAGGCTTGTGGTATGTCCTTTTCATGCTAGCAGCCTTTGAAATACAGTGAATTAAGTGTTTTTTAATTTATGAATAAAGCAAGTCACTCCAAAATAGAAGTGATTCTACAAAGAATGCACATCTATTCTACAATGACAAAGGCTCACAATGGAAAGTAAAATATGTAATTCTATACATTGGATCAACAAAAGTCGAATTTCGATCTTGACAAAGATTTAAAACATTTGCCTGGATTGCCCTCAGTTTCACTGTTGGCTTAGTCAATGTGAGTAGTCTTTGTTGGATCAGTGTTGCCCAATCCTTTCTTCTGTTGACAGAACATTACTCATATAAGCACTGTAAATCCTACTCAAATGGGAAAGTGAAGGTGTTCCAAGAATTCCACGTTAGGATCTACTCATTACGATCCCAACCCTTTTATGACATTTTTTATTGGAATTTGGTGGTTGTGGGCCTGTTGAGTTTCGGAGCAAAGGTAGGTTTAGAACAAAAAACCAAAGCAACGATGAATAGAACTTAAAAAATGTCTTCGCATATGGAAACTTTGAGGAATAAAAGACGTTAGTAGCCCTTACCATAACCCTGTCATGTATGCCCATTTGGAACAGTTTGCACTCCTGGCTGTCCCCTAAAAGGATGCATCCCTTTTTTGGGTTCCTTCTCAAGGCTTCTTCTCCATCCGATCTGGTTTGAGGAGTTTTCCTTGCCTTTCTGACGATGTAGGGTTAGGGGGGATTGAGTAATTGAAACTGTGATTAAGGGATTAGTAGTAGTGTCCTGTATTTTTTTCCCAAAACATTGTGACCCGGAAAAGAAAGAAAGACACACTGACTTCCGAAAGGTTTGTTTTCTTTGTATAATTTATATCTTTAAAAACATTGCTTGCCCTTTATAAAACCATAACTGTTCACTGTGGTTCTTAAATCACGCATCAAACAATTTGCTAATGTTTGTCCCATTTCCGTATTACCTTTAACTGGATCAAAGCATCTTAATATGGCGTGCGGAGGGAGTGTAGTGTTGCATAGTGAGGACAGAGCTCTGGACTCAGTTAGGCTGGTTGTCCATCTGGCACTCCGTCTGGAATGACTGGATGTCCTCACCGATAAACTCATTCACTGCGGAAGGAAAGGAAAAAAGGGGAAAGGTGAAATGGAATTCACCCATTCGTCCTTTTGCCTACTCTCGGCACCTATTCAATCTCTGTTCATCCTTCCACCCTCTGTTTACACGTCTTCACCATCCATCCAATACTACAACTTCCCCATCCATCCCTCCATACGTCATTCATTCATACATCAATCCATCCAGCTCTCCATATGTTATCCATTCATACATATTCACCATCCATCCATCCACCCATCCACCATCCACCCATTCATTCATTCATCCATCCATCTATCCCTTTGTCATCCATCTTCCTCATCCACCCATCTAACCATCTATCCATCAACCCATCCACATGTCATCCATTCATACATCTTCATCATCCATCCATCCATCGTTTACTTTTCCCTCCCCTAAGGCATCTCACATCCCTACAGTTACTCATTGCTCTCTCTTAACCCATCACCCATGTAATGTTACATCTATCCATGTTTTTACTCCTACCCTTCCATCCATCCACCAAGCCATCCATCGCTCCATCCATTCATCCATCCTTCGTTTCTCCGCCCGTAAAGCAGGCCAAGGCCATGTCCTTCAACAGGGAGCGGGGTCTCACCTTCCTCCAGGGTGATGTGGTGCATGGAGGCGGAGGAGGAGCTGGAGAACTGTGCCTGCGCCTGCGCCTGGTCACCCTCCGCCCAGCGCCCGCCCCCCAGCACCACGCCCCTCCCCTGGGGGGGGTCCCAGCAGCCCCCCTCATAGTGGGAGTACGGCGGTGGGTAGTAGAAGTCCTGGTAGGAGCTGCCGGGGGGCGCGTGGAGGGGCGGAGGCGAGGGGCACATCTCCTGCTGGGTGTAGGCCGAGAAGTGCGGGCCGGGTGGGGGCAGCGGGGAGCCAGAGATGGGGCTGCCGGCGGGGAAGGGGCTGAGGGAGGAGGAGTGGGAGGGCGACGGCGAGGAGGAGAGGTATGGGGAGTCCAGCCACGGCGACGGCGACGGCGGCCGTCCCGCCCGGCCGTGGGGGTACAGGGGCGGGAGCAGCTCGGTGAAGCCCAGCTCCAGGCTCTCGAAGCTGGTTTGACGATCGGGCACGGCGCCACCCCGGGCTGCCCTGCCGTCGCCCACCCCACCGCCACTCTCGCCGCCCACAGGGTCATCCTGTCGGGCGTCGGGCTTGGGGAGGTACTCGTCGTGCATGCCCAGGGCGACTGGGTAGAGAGGGGAGGAGTAGGCGGAGGGGTAAGGCGGCAGGTGGAAGCCCAGGGATGCCTCCTCCGACGTGGGATCACCTCGCGTGGGGTGGAGGGTCCCATCCACCTTCCCCATGGAGCTCTCCATGGGACACAACCCGTTCAGGGGCGGGGCAGAAGAACGGGACAGCAGGGAGTCCTCCTCTTTGAACATGACTGCATGGATAAATATAATTCTTAATATCATGTCAAATAGTATCTTGGACCGGTATCCATATAAAAAGGATACATTTTACATTATCAACAAAATACAATTTTGGATTCGGAGAGTAGATTCATTAATCTACCATAATAATACATTACTGATTTAAAATAATATAAAATGTATTTTTATTTATACTTGGTACAGAGAGATCTATTATTATTATTATTATTTTGCCTTTAGTATTTTATATGTTATGAATGTTTTTTTTATTTGTGTATATCGTCACATCACGTGTCTGTTTTCAGTTGTCTGTTAGCATAGCTCCTAAAAAGGAGGAAGTAGCGCTGCCAAACACTGTGATTTGACTAGCAATAGAAAACAGAACATTTTAAAAGGAGACACGTAAGTGCCAGCCAGACACTCACTGGGAATGTACTTGAAACAATGTGTGCTGCTGCGTTTCCGCTTGCCGTTGGAGACGTACAGACAGACAGGCACGGGCCGACTCACAGACAGGTCGCTGTAGGCGGGGACCCGCACACACAACAAACCCTGCAGAGGAAAACGACATGGACACCTGAGCAAACAGGGATTTACTTTTGTGTATTTACTAAGCCATCTGATTTGTCATTAGTTATATATCTGGCAGGTGACCATATGTTGGGAGGACGCCTCATCACACACACACACACACACCTCACACAAACACACACTCGCGCGTGCACACACACACACACACACACACACACACACACACACACACACGCACACACACACCTACCTCATTGCTATTTTCGCGGTCAACACGGGCCTCCTCTTCCCATTGTAACTTGCCATCTGGTAGGGAGGGAGAACAGCAGTAAGAGCTGCTGACTGGTATGACCACTATTATAGGGTTTCAGTGAAGACAAGGGTAAAATGCCTTATTCTCCTTAATAAAGCCTACTTATTAGCTTTGCTTGCTAGCTTGGAATGCTAGTTCTTTTTCTTCTGATTAAACAGATTTATTATCATTCTGATAATAAAGGGATGAGTTTCCTAGATGTATCAAACATCTACTATTTGATTAAAAAAACATACATTTTTAAAAGGAACATTTTAATTGTTATTGATTTAACATTTTTAATTTGTTGCGTCCTTCAGATATGTCTGAACAAGGGCTGCATCTCTTGGCTGAATACGGAGGATTCGGAGCCTAACACTGGACAACCTTCGATCACTGAGCAGCCGAGACATGCAGAATAGGCTTTGGGACACAGCTATAGTTTCCAAAGATTCTAGAAGGTTTATCCACCCAACTAACCAATAAGGCTGTTATGTGATTAAGGTATCAGCCTTTATCACAGAGGTGTAGTAGTAGGGGAACACAGATGTATGCCTAATATAATTAACTTAATGAGCTATACCTGTTTCCCCTTTACTATTACACCTCTTTGATAAATGTAATGTAATGTAAACAAATGTAAGCATTTGTGCAACTCAATAGTGCAAATTTCGAGAGTTGATTCTATTGTTAATGGACACACACACACATCCATAGACACACATACACACTTTCTGTCTCTCTGTCTATCTCTTTCATTCTCTGTCGCACACACTCTGTCTCTCTGTCTCTCTGTCTCTCTCTCTCGTTATCTCTCGTTATCTCTCGTTCTCCCTCTTTCGGCATGTACCTGTCCCTCTCTCCATGAAAAGAACCCTGGAGATAGGCAGGAAGTTGGTGCCACTCAGCAGAAGCTCCTCCCCTCCCTCCACACAACAAGATGTCAGGCTGACTGACTCGATGACGGGCAGCTCCTGGGCCGAGCGCTGGGCTAAGGGGTGATAGAGAGACACAGACCATGCCATGACAGGAGAGAGTGAGTGAGTGAGTGAGTGAGTGAGAGAGAGAGAGAACCAGAGAGAGAGAGAGAGAACCAGATAGATGTTTTTATATTTTTGCTCCACAAAGCTGCATCACAGAAGAGATGAGAGAAAAAAATTAAACCTTAATACAAGCGACATAGTAATACAAGCAGGCACACCCATGCATTCAAGACAGGGGACTTACAGCATTCAATCGGCAGCGAGGCCACCTGTAAGGCCAGCACTCGCCCGGGGGCGCCTGCAGGAGGCGCCAGAGGCAGGTGAGTTCGGAATACTAGCCGGACGCGCGTGTTCTTCCTCCCCACGTCGGTCTCCCCTTTCCTCAGCTCAATGTCCGAGTTCCTCAGCTTCAGAATCCCTGCGCAGTCGATGCTTAGAGACACACACACCTGGGAGTTCAACTTTAAACCTTCTTAGGGCTTTGAAAAGCCTTGTTTAACTTACACTCCTGGCAAATAGCTGTGTGGAAAAATGGCCTTCTGCAACATCAACTCCGTTTCTGCCCCAATATCTTTTAGAAAAGTAAGATCCTTGATGTCATTGGTCTGGGGTTTGTGTTCTCCATTGGTCCAAATAGGTGCAATGATATCAATGGTCATGATTGCTTTACAGGAATGGAGTTGATGTTGCAGACCATGATTTTTTCACAACACCCAAATGAAGCAGTACTCTCTTGTATTAGTTAATAACACTGCATGAGGGTTCTCCTTTAATGTCAGATGCAATTTCTATACATTCTACATCAGCATTACCTTGCACATCATTCAACAGTTATCAGATTACTAAGAAATTGTTTGATAGACACGAGGCTTCCAAAACACTTAAGTATGTCTCTCTATTTCTCTCTCTCTCTCTCTCTCTCTCTCTCTCTCTCTCTCTCTCTCTCTCTCTCTCTCTCTCTCTCTCTCTCTCTCTCTCTCTCTCTCTCTCTCTCTCTCTCTCTCTCTCTCTCTCTCCTTCTCTCTCTCTCTCTCTTACAGTGCAGTCATGCTGGACTCAGGACTGAGAGGGATGTCCAGGATCTTGGTTCCAGCCTGGACACTCTCCTGACTTGCCGTTCCCACCATTTTCCCTGTCACCCTAAAATGGAGTAGACAGAGAAAACCCATATGAATTTCTATTTTGTTTTTATAAATGTTATGTTATATTAGTTTTTTAATGATAATTGTTGCTCGTGTTTTCCTCGTCATTTTCTTCTTTCTAATTTGCTAATTTATCTAAAGCACTTACATCTGCAATTAAAACCGTAGTTCTCAAATGGGAAATGGGAACCAGGCCTATGTATCCCGAGCCAACACATAGCATTTAGACAAAAGCCTGTGCTACAAAGTACACAACATTAAGAAGTCAAATGTGTTTAAGATGCATACATGCCAAACTCATGACTCATCATGCACATGCAATAAATTATCCAAACAACTGTGCATGCACTTATACAAAGACACACGTAAGACCTTATTTTTGCATCTACTTATTTTATCTTCTGCAATACATAAAGAAAGTTACAAGCAATAACCTGTGTATCTGATAGAAGGGGTGGGGCCTGATTGATCGGTCATCAGCTGTTCCAACAAACACCTGCAGTGATAGAGGCTTCCGGTCTTTATAGCCACACAGCTGTCAGAACACACACACACACACACGCACACACACACACACACACACACACACACACACACACACACATACATACAGTAGGGAAGAATCATTGACAATCTATGGCTGTGTTCCTTTTGGCTACCCTGAACACTATAAAACAAGTTTAGGGGGAAATGGGACACTAATTATGCACTGTAGAAATGAACGTTGTGGCATGTCCTCATCACATAAACAAGCCGACGTTGACCTTAGATGTCACCTTTGGATAAAGTACCAGTATGTGCCAACCATTTATATTGGATGATGGACATTGGACAATGAAAACCGCTATGCATCATGGGACGAAGTGCAGTTATAAGTGTGCATCAGTTGTACACTTTTTTTACAGAGCATTATGGGTATAAAGTAGTGAATATTAATAGGGAACCAGATTTGTACACTACAGAATGATGACACCCTACATTGCGCACTATATAAGAGGACCTATTCGAACACAGCATATGTAGCAAGCAACAGCTGTCCCAACACTGTGTAATGTTGTCAAATCAAATCGCCCCTTCGACACGATTGACGATGTAATTCAAGCTTTGACTGCACTGGCAGCCTTTTGTTTTCTTGTACAGGTTGTTCTTTTGTTTGTTTTTCTCAAAATAATTGATTGTTCGTTGGCCTTGTGTTCTTTGACCACAAACAAGTGTATGTTGCCAGAGTGGATCAAAATTTGAGGTGCGTCACATTTAATAAGAGAACAGAAAAGTGCCTTGCGTTTTTGCACAGCCCCTTGACATCAGACCTGCACGAGTCTGCTGCCATCTAAAGGTCAAAATGTTCCTTAAAGACACCAAGAAGGAACTTCCCACCTTGTTGGCTCAGTCTCAAGGTTATCTTTTTCAAGAGTACTCTGTTCATAAGTTATTTTTCTTCCAAATCTAACCAACATAACTTTTGCATCAAATCCTGAAGGATAAAATCACATTATGTGATTATAAAATACTTTACTCTCTATGTAAGTAGCGAGCTAGTCGTGTTTTAGAGAGTAGAGAGCTAGTCGCCCTCCAAGGAGTGGCTTGGAGGGAGGCCTGGATGGAGGGCTTGGATTGGATACTTTCAAAATCGACCTTGCTCAGTTTAGTTTCTCCAAATGGCCTCCAATAGCTTGAAGCACACAGAGGTTTGTATCCTACCTTCACTACAGGATGGCCTGCAGGAGCAGCCTTGACTGCTCCTCTGCTGCCCTCGGTCTCATAGTGGGCCCTGTGGTGTGGGCGGGGCTGCACCTCCATACGCAGCTCGTATTGGTCGAATTGGGATGGCAGCGGCCAATCGAGTGGTGGCAGGGCATTGGACCTATAGTAAATGAATTGAATTAAACACATTTTTTAAATCAGATAGGTATCTTATACTTGTGTACTTCATTTCCTCAATAATACAAAGGATTATTGTATTTATTGGCTCCAATGAAAGTAGATTTACTGGATTCGCCAGCTTCTGTGTCCCATCCTAGCCTTCTTTCATACCACAATAATACTATACTATACTATTCATCCCCAAAAGCCACTCTCTTTGAATAATTTAGTGAATCATACAATTACATTTCAGATTAATTCTATGTCTATATATATGTATATAATTGAATGAACAATCATGGTCATCTCAGGCATGCTTGCCTGAAGAGTGGGCTGTGGGCGCTGGCGCGGGTCCTGCCCCAGCCCAGAGCCGGGGGCACAGACAGATAGTCCATGCCCAGGGAGGGAGGCTCTCTCCTGGGCTGGTGGCCCTCTGGCACTGGGCAGGGGGAGCTGTGACCTGGAGCCTGCTCCTGGTCCACCTCCCTGCTAGATAGCTGCATGAGTGAAGCAAAATGAATGACAGCTTGAGACGATTGACGATATTCCAAAGGCGCACGATTGGCTGAAGTACGAATGATCCACCGGTCGTGGTCATGTCGGCGTTCACCTGCTCCAACGATGTTTTCCTCGTCTTCTGAGGGATGCTGAGCTCACAGCCGAGGGGCGGGGCTTGAGACAGAGGGGCGGAGTCGTTTCCCTCCAGGCCACAGCCGTGCTGCTCCTCGGAGGAGTAGCTCCCCCTGCGGGAGGTGCAGGGCGACGCCAGGGGCGTGATGCGCCGCTTCTTGCCCCCCGGCGAGGTGGGCCGCGAGGACGGCGAGAGCACCAGGTGCACGGCGCTCTCACTGAGGTCTTCCTCCTCCACCAGCAGCGAGTCGCAGCTGGAGGCGGGGCTCAGCCAGCCGCGGGAGGAGGGGCTGGAGGCGGGGCTAGGGCTGAGGGAGCCGGGGGCTCCGTCGCGGTAGGAGAAGGGGTCCAGCAGGGGGAGGTAGAGGCGCTCGCGGTCCCAGCTGCCACCGCCACCTCCGCCACCTCCGCCACCTCCGCCTCCGCCGCCTCCACCCCCCGTGTCCCAGTAGTTGGAGCCCAGGGGGGCAGGGTCGTCCTCTGGTGAGATGGTGGTGATCTGGATGCTGGGGCATTCCATCACACGAGACTCCGACAGCTGTAGGGGTGAAGGTTTGGGTGGGGGGGGTGGTCCAGAGAGGGGGTCCAGAGAGTGTCCAGAGAGTGTCCAATCACCATTCTGCACTGAACAGAGTGTCTAATCACTCATCTGCACTGAAAGGTAGATGCCTGGGGAATTTATTTTACTTAACAGTGAATAATTGTTAATAAGATCATCGTTCACTACCATAAGATTGATTTAGCTCTACGTCCACATCAACAGCCACCGCTGTAGACAACACAAAGATCAGGCTTTCTCATTGTCTGCCTTAAAGAGACTGTAGATAAGATGTTAGAGCTACAATTCAAGTGTTATTTTGTTAGAAATACCACAGCCATCTGTCAGCTATTAGTGAGTGAAATGCTCTATGAGAATATCTGTTTTAGTTGACTGCGCCTGCCTCTGTATGAGCCAATTTCTTTTCTTGTAACGCTCCCTACTCATTTCGGACCTCTCATCCATGATTGGTTCAGGGTAATCCATCTTGCCAGTCATTCACATGCATGTTATACATTTGTGGGGTAGTTTACTTTCAAAATCTGGCTTTCTTCGGCTCTTTTCTGTTCTCTCTCTCTTTGTAACTCTAAAATCCTACCTGTACAGCAGCTTTAAAGGACCTGATTAAAGTAGAAATCGGCTGCTAGAGACACAGTCCAGTCCTCTCACCTGTACCAAGCGGGCGGGGAGGCTCTCGTATGTGCCGCTGAACTCTCTCACCAGGGCTCTCCGGGGGGGCGGGGAATGCATCCCGGCCCTCTGATTTGCTGAGGGCGATAGGCCGCTAATGCCCACTGGCTGGTTTCCCTGAGAGTCATTCAGGTGCCTTTCTGTAACCAATGGAAATGTTGACCGGATAGGTGGTAGAGGAAAAAAGACACACAAACACTTAGAAGACTTATGGATAAGATTTGCATACTTCACAATGATTCGCCCCTGCTTTTCATTAATGTCATGTTAGTGTGTGTTAGTGTGTGTGTGTGTGTGTGTGTGTGTGTGTGTGTGTGTGTGTGTGTTTTAAGAGGTTTAGAAATAGTAAACCCCACATTGAACATGGTTATGGCTAACTACACATGTTTATGCACTAGTCCGGAAGCTGCTGTCTGAGCTGCTTGTTGTGTTGCTATTTTGCTGGCTCATTCTTTTTTTTCTTTTTTTACAAAAGGAATAGATTAAGAAGTATTGCTTGTTGACATGCTGCCTGTTGTCAAGCAACAGAAGCCAACCTTCGAGTTTCACTGAAACCACTATGAGAATTAACATCAGCCCTATGCGCGGAAAACATTTTTCACAGAAAAGGATATTCTGTGAGGGGGAATTCTCTCTCACTCACTCTCTAATCTCTCTCTCTCATTTTCTCTCTCTCTCTCTAGCTCTCAATTCCTCTCTCTCTCTCTCTCTCTTTCTCTCTCTCTCTCTCTCTCTCTCTCTCTCTCTCTCTCTCTCTCTCTCTCTCTCTCTCTCTCTCTCTCTATCTCTCTCTCTGGTTATGGCCCAGGGAGAGCTGGCTGGCATTCTTGGCACCCAAAGGGGTCAATTATCTTGCTTAAGGGTAATCAACATGTTTAAGGGCCCAAAAGCGTAACATTAGGATGATTATTGGGAGGGGGTGAAATACTGAGAAATACAAATCTTTATGTCGATCTACCAGGGGGGTTCACTGTCTCCATCAAATAATATTTCTCCATCACCTTCTTTGAAGTGATATGAAATACCTTTGACAAGAAATTGTCTTGTCAAAAGTACATTATTTATCACTTCCTCCCTTCTATATGTATACAGCCCACTGTTCACTTCTAGATGACATGATGGGACTGTATTTATACGGATGTTTATTGTTTACAGATCATATGTACATTATAGGAGACTGTAGAAACAATAGGAAAACGATATATCCGTATTCTTATGAATTGTTGGATATTGAATCCCTGGTTTTTTATGATACATATTATCACAAGAGTCTTTGCTAATACAATGCCCTATAAATATACGAATAAAACGAATAAACTAGCACATGGCCTTACATTCAACCCCTATTCTGGCTTAAATCGGATCAATGCCCAAGAATGTTGATAAGCGCACTCGTAGATTCAGTCAATAGTGAAACATGCCACGCAATGCTTCAGTTAAACAAATAAATATGTGTGCAGATTACATTATGAGTTGGAGCTTCCCCACATGTTTGCATCTCGGGTGTAGTTTGGACACGTGACGTACGCCAGTGTAGGAGGGAAACAAATAAATGGGTTGCGAGGTTGTGTGTGTGTGTGTGTGCGTGTGCTTTGTTTATGTGCGTGCGGCTTGCATGATTGTGTCAAATAATATTTTTTATTGTGTAAGAGAAGTGTAAAGTGTTAGTGAGTGTGTGTGTATGTGCCTAGATGCTTGTGTGTGTGCGTATGTGTGTGTTTGTGTGTGCAGTTGTGTGACACAGACAAAGACACACACAAACAGACGTGTGAGTGTGTGTGTTTTGTTTATGTGCGTGCTGCTTGCATGATTGTGTCAAATAATATTTTTTATTGTGTAAGAGAAGTGTAAAGTGTGTGTGTGCCTCGAGGCTTGTGTGTGTGTGTGTGTGTGTGAGTTTGTGTGTGTGTGTCTTTGTTGACACAAAGACACACACACACACTCAAACAGACATGTGTATGTGTGTGTGTGTGTGTGTGTGTGTGTGTGTGTGTGTGTGTGTGTGTTTGGTACACCGAGGTTCCTTCCCAGATGGCAGCTGTTAACTTCACTCACACGCACAGCTGATTGAAACCACATTGAGTCTGGGTTCACACACAAGAACCTGGTCAAACACACACGCAAACTCATACATGCAAATGCTAATCAGTGCTGCCATGCAGTGGGATGCACAAATACACACACACACACACACACACACTAATACACACACACACACACACACACACATACACATACATACAAACTCATACACAATACAATATATTATTTGACACATCATGCAAGCAGTGATCATACAAACAAAACACACACACACACACACACACACAGATAGTCTACGAGAGTTCTGTGCACACATACATCACACAGGAATGCATTGCTTGGCCTACGAAAGGATGCACATCACAGCACATGGAACTGCCACAAATACTTCCCTCTTCACCGCATGTTGGCGCGCGCACGCATAAGCACACACACAGACACGGGAACAACAACACACACACACACACACACACACACACACACACACACACACACACACACACACACACACACACACACACACACATAAACCGAAACGTATCGCCATGCATTTCTCCGTTTGGAAAAGTGATGTGAGCAAGCAAGCGAGAAGTTCATGCAACATGCATGTGCTCTCAATAAAAACTGAAACCATTCCACGCGCTGCGTCTAGGTGCACCCGAGAGGAGAAAGAGGTCTAACCAGCGTCCCGGGTGCAGTCAAGGTGCGCGAGTTCGCCCTCCGTACTCTCGCCGGGGTTCTCCGTGAGCGCGTCGGCCGTGGTGGGCAGCAGCGGGGATGGGCCCTGGTGAAGTGGCCGCGGTGCGTCTTCTTCAAAAACCAATTTAAACTCGAACTCGCCCTCCTCCCAACCCGAACCCGGCGCGGCCCCCATCCCCGCCGCGACAAGAAGACTACAGATTTAAATCAGCGATGTAGCGATCGTTCCAGGCGGAGGCAGAAACCTCAGACGCTCGGTCTGGTGTGCTTAAATAATGAGAGATCAACTTTTCCTGAGTTATTAACGATCACCTTTTACGTTTGGATTTCTCAAAAACGCCGCTCGTATAATCGCTTGGCAGAACAGTTTGAAATGCTGGGACGTCACGGTCTTCTGAGAGCCGAGGAAGATAACTGGTTGCTCGGAGAGTTTGAAGTTTTTCCTAACTTCATTCTTCTTGGCGTTCTGAAAACCACCACCGATCATCAC